>JAPMLY010002705.1:5000-41968 GCA_026401115.1 Tetraselmis chui
GCTATCGGCGTACTGCATAAGAATATAGCTAGCGCGAGTTATAACTAACCACCACTTTGAAGAAAGTAGGGAGATTGAGACACGACGAGGCGGGGTTGAGGAGGGCGGGCGCACCACTTGGTAGCGGTGTGCCATGTCGTCAAACTGGGTGAATCCTGGGTGTTCTGTGAAGAGCCCTGTCATCTCGCAGTCCATCGCGACAAAGACGCTGCGTGCGACCGCTTCCCGTATCACGGGCAGAGCGGCGTCGAAATTGTGCCTTGTCACCTGATGATGATCGCGCGAAGCGGCCGCGACCTGAAGGGATCTGGAGCACGCACAGCATACTGAACGATATATGAGGCTTGGCAATTCATAGGAGGCGCACCTCCATGTCCATCGGATCATCGTTGTCGGCATCGCTGGGTCCGGCATGAGCGGCAGCGGTAGCGGTGCTGCTGCCGCTGCGTTCCTGGAATCGAATACTCGGGAGGCCGTGCTGCTGCCGGCACAGCGCTCCCCCGGCTGCAGCCGCCGAGGCATAGGATATAAAATGAGTGTTACGAGAGCAAATCTCCGTCGTGGATACAGTGGAAGATACGAAGCTCCCCAAGGCGGCTGGGATCCGTGTGGTGGAGGGTTGCTGGGACGCGAGCGCGCGAAGCAAGCCCGCGGTTGCAATTGAGGACCTCATCGCCGTCTGTCGCTGCGTCCCGGCGGATGGCATCACCGCGCCGTGCAGAAAACAGGGATGATGGGGCTTCGGCACTTTCTTAGATCACCTGACGCCACTGAGAATCCCCTTCCACTGCCTAGACCGCCCAGGGACCAGACATACCGGGCACTAGTCGCCACAAAAGGGAGAGGGAGGAGTGAATGCAAAGCTGCGCTGATCAATGTCGACCAACAACTTTTCATTATATACAGCGGTTCATTTTTGTTTTTTCCACCTCTTTTTCTTTAACTTTTTTCTGTAGTTGATCTCTAGGTGTCGGCTCTTCTGTGATTCTGATTTGCTGCAATATTCGGAAATGTAAACATGCTTTTCCAGCACGTCCAGGACTGTTTGTAAATTTTTTACAAGAACCAGATGAGCACGGACAGGGAAAGTGGGAGGGGAAACAAGAGGGCACGTCCAGGACAAAAAAAAATGGTTACAAGAAAAACTAGAAAAACTAGAAAAAACAAGCACGTCCAGGACTCGTACAAATAATACGTCGTCAGATGATTATAGATTGTCCCATTGCATTAGTATAAGGACTTAAACTACTATATGGTTCCCCATCACGCCTTCATGTTTTTCTCGCATCATGCATTCTGAGGTCAGAAACATGTAAGAGGTGTATTGCATGCCCCTTAAGGATTAATGGTTTTCTTCTTTAGTTCCTTTAAAAGAATCTTGTACATATATATACATAAAGGGACGCCGGCCTAAAATTTTGCATTATGAGTCCTAGATGGCAGTTGCAAGAAAGGCACATAGACATAACAAACATTTTGCGTGAGCGGTGATTATTGTCGTAAATCTATTCATTTTCATCATTACAATAAAACTAACCCGCCGTCTATCAAAACCATCCAAACTTGATACTCGCGTTAGCGAGTCGCACACGACGGTATGACTCGTTTCCGGATGTGAGGTGCTCCACGCTAGGCCAAAAGTGAACAATTGGTAGCAGTCTTGCAAAACTTCCATTGTACGGGATGGGCCGACGCGCTACCAACGGGTAGGCTCGGGCAAGCACAGTGTAACGACACGTGTGAGGGGTGCTGCCACAACGGTAGCATACTGAAGGGGGTGCGGAGCGACGGCTGCGGACCTTGAGGCTGTAGCGTAGGCAAGTGCAAGGGAGTGTGCGCCAACGGGCGCGCACTTGAGCTAACAGCGAAATTTGTGACTCCTTGCGAGTCACCTACCATGAGCTACTACTTATAGCCCTATCTAGCGCGAGTCGTGATCCCTAATGTGCGCGCATCTAAAGCGCAAAAGACCACTACTCTACTAAATATTATTTTAAATGCTCTAATGTATTGAAACTATTATTCCCCTTACTTGATTATCGGCATCCTAAATGCCGGTATTTTTGGGCCTCGAATAGGATTACTATGTGCCTTTTGCGTGTCTTTGAAAAACTAGGTTTGCTTTTAGCTACGCCATTCGCAAAACTAACAATCACATACCACAACGTACAATAACTGCACTATATCCTCAAAACGCACCGCGTCATAATCATAACAAAAAACATCATACACGCAACATACCTTCACTATACAAAATTTATTGACTCGCATGGTCGTGCGAAGCACTCAAAGGCGGGAGGGGAGAAAAACGCCATGCACGCTTAAAAGTTTAAGGATTAGTAGGGAGACCGGCCTTAGGCCTTAAGAAGTTGCCATCATCTTATTAAACTCCTACCGGTATACGAAATCGTACGGATAGTGAGAAATATACCCGGACGTTTATTGAAGGTTGGAGCGTAGAAAGGATGGTTAGAGCTCCATTATTATATCCGCTAGAACCACACATACTAAAATAAATAATATTGCGGTTATCTCCAAAAACGCTCTTGGACCGTTAGATCTATTATCCAACGGTCACAATTCAATCTAGCGTCAAATAGCTACTATATCGCTTTTAATACCGATTTCTTCAGTACAGTGATGTAGCGACATACAACTGCTCTCGACACTCCCCCTCGCTACTCACTACCACTTCCCATGATTGCTTTGGTGAGTTGCCCATGCTTGTCCGCAGCGAGAGGCTTGGTTAGTGCATCCGCGAGCATCACCTCTGTCGGACAATACTTCACCACAATCTCGCCGCTCTCCTGCTTCTCACGACAGAAGTGCATCTTCACGTCGATGTGCTTGCTGCGCCCCGTCGTCATGGTGTTTTTGCAGAGGGCGATGCAGCTCTGGTTGTCCTCGTGCAGAACAGTCCCGGAGGCCTGAGGTTGTCCCATCTGCTCCAAGAGTTGCCTCAGAAATAGGGCCTCCTGTGCTGCTGCTGTGAGCGCCATGTACTCCGCCTCCGCAGTGGACAATGCCACCGTCTGTTGGCGTTGGCTCTTCCAGCTGATTGCCGCACCGTTGAGCATGAACACAAAACCAGTTCGAGAGCGTCGGCCATCAGAATCGCCTGCGTAGTCTGCATCGGCATAGCCCTCCAAGGCTACCGACACTCGCCCACCACCGTACACCAGTTTGCGATCCGATGTCCCTTTCAGGTATCGCAGCACCCTCTTGCCCTGCTCCCAGTGCACCATTGACGCTTTCGCCATGTGTCGGCTCAGGTAGCTGACTGCCATGGTGATGTCTGGCCTGGTGCTCACCGAGGCATATAGCAGACTGCCAATCAAACTCTGGTATGGTAGTGACGCAGCTGAGCCACTGTCGTCTGTGCGCTCTGCCATAGAGCCAAGTGCCATTGGTGTGCTCACGGGTTTAGCGTCCAACATGTTGAACCTCTCCAGCATGTCTAAGATGTATTGACGCTGACCCAACTTAACCACTCGCGCAGCACGATCACGCTCCACCGTCATTCCCAGAAGCCATGCAACTGGTCCCAAGTCCTGCACACTGAACCTTTGACCAAATGCCCGCTTAAAGCTGACGATGAAGGTTCCACCAGGACCGGCCAAGATGCAGTCGTCAACGTACAAGGCCAAGATGTAGAGACGCGTGCCGCTGCCATGGACGAAGATGCAGGGGTCTACCTTGGACTGGCGGAAACCGTACTCCACGAGCCAAGTGGTGATGGTCTTGTTCCAGTAGCGTGGGGCTTGCTTCAAGCCATACAGTGCTCTCATAAGCAGACAGACTTGCTCTTGGCCGTTCTCATCCGTCGGCCTCCTGTAACCCTCAGGCTGTCGCATGTAGATGGTCTCAGAGAGGTCAGCCTCCAGAAAGGCTGTATTGACATCGAGTTGTTCCATCTCCCAGTCATAGTGTGCAGCGAGAGCCATAATGACCCGGAGCGCAGCAACCTTTACAGTCGGAGCAAAAGTCTCGTCGTAGTCAACGCCATGCTCTTGGGTGAAGCCCCGCGCCACAAGCCTGGCCTTATATCTAGCAATGCTGCCATCAGGGTTGCGTTTGAGCTTGAACACCCACTTAGAGTCCACCAACTTACGACCCGCAGGTCGAGGAACCAGCTTCCAGGTCTTTCGAGTCATCAATGACTCATACTCGCTGTCAATAGCCGCTTGCCAGTGCTTGGCATCCGGACTGCGCAGAGCTTGCTTATATGATGTTGGCTCGAGAGGCTGGTGAGGCTTTGCCATGTTGGCGGCAACATCATCACCACGACTGTTGGCCATCCACCACTGCCCCGGAGGTCGAGAGTGCCGGGTGCTGCGCCTCGGAGCAACGCCATCGCCAGGAACAAGCTCCCCCGGCTCCTGACTCCCGCCCTCTTGGTCACCAGGCACAGTATCATGCTCCCCATGCTCTTGACTCCCGCTTTCTGTGTCGTCTGGCTCAACAACGTCTTCGTCTGTATCCACGTGCTCCCCCGAATTCTGAAACCCAGAAGAAGTAATGAACGACGAGAGTTCGTCATCATCCGGCGCTGGCTTCGAGACAGCCGACGACTCCTCCCCCATGCTGACGGACCTAGTGAATTTCGACTCATCAAACACCACGTTCCGACTGCGCTCCACACGACGTGTGCGAGGGTTATACACCAACCACACTGGGGAGTCCGGCGCATAGCCCACGAAGATGCCCTTCCACGCCCGGTCATCAAGTTTTCGACGGCGGGACTTGTCAACATGGACATACGCCGGGCAGCCGAAGACGCGGAGGTGGCTTAGGTCAACAGAACGACCAGTGACCAGCTCGAAGGGCACTCCACCAGCAGCCTCACAGAAAACACGATTGCGGACGTACACCGCAGCGTTCATGGCTAGACTCCAAAAAGAACGATCAAGGCCCGCTGTGTGAAGCATGGACTTGGCAGCCGGCACCAAAGTCCCCCACTGTCGCTCCATGCGACCGTGTTGCCAGTGCGAGTACGGAGCAGAAAAGTCGTGCGACACGCCGTGGTCATCAAGCACAGCCATAAATTCGCGACCCATGAAGACGGAGTCGTTGTCAAGGCGCACGTGCTCAATCTTGTGACCCAAAGCCCGGACAGTAGCCAGAAACCGCCGAAACGACTGCGGAGCCTCATCCTTGGTTCTCAGCACGTCATGCAGGACGAAGCGAGACTTGAAGTCCGTAACGGCGAGGCTGTAGTAGCAGCCACCCAAAGAAGCCACGCCCATAGGACCGCAGAAGTCTACGCCGACCTTCTGAAAGACACGGTCAGGGTCCGCACACGGCGCACGCGAGATACGCGCCACACGAGACTTGCACAAGGCGCAGGTCTCACAGAAGCAAAGGCGGTCCGACTTACTGACCTGCACACCGGAGGTACCCAATTGCACAAGTCGATCCATACAGGACTCCCCCAAATGACCAAGACGCAGATGCCACAGAAATTTGGAGGGTCGCGCCATCGCCGGCGAGGCAGAGACAGACGGAACAACCGAAGTAGGGAGCCAAACAAGACCATGGGCACGGTGAAGGGGAATAGTGACACCACCACCATGCTGCGCATGGGCGCAAAGTACGTCGCACGGGTCCTCGAAGACAGTGCGATGCCCACGCTGCCGCGCCTGGGAGACACTAAACAGACGCTGATGGCTGGACGATGCTCGAGACGCCAGATCCGGTACATAGAAGACATCGTGCAGCGTGATCGGGACAACGTCGCTGTCCTTGGAGCGCAGCGTGACACGGACGCTCCCCACACCTTTGGCATAGGCACTGATACCTTTCACCCAAACCGGAGAAATCGGGCGATAGGCCTGGAAATCTCTCAAGACGCTGGTCATGTGATGGCTAGCGCCGCTGTCAACGAGCCACAGCCCAGGCTCCACATCGTGCAGGTACGGAGGCACCTTGACAGTGGCCGCCAGAAAGCCATCACTATCAGGAATCGAGGCTGACATGTTAGCGGGGAAAGCAACATACCCGCCGAACGGTGTTGCATCGGCAGTGTTCACCCGGGGTGGCCGTTTCACCCGACAGTCCTGACGCCGGTGGCCGCGTTGACCGCACGTAAAGCAAGTACCCTTGAAAGCTGGACGCCCTCCGTTGCCTCTGGTACTGCTCGCTCCGCTCTCTCCGTGGACACCCTTCAGGGACGCCACCTCTCGCTGCAAGTCTTGCAGCATGGTCCGCAGGTTGTCATCATCAGACACTGCAGGGAAAGCAGTCTTTCCGGGCTCCGACTCCTGCGCCTCTGCCAAGCGACGTTCGATGCGCACCCCAGTGGTAGCGAGAAGATTCTCAACGAAGTCCAGTGTCAAACTCGAGTCGCGCTCATTCAGAGCATCTGTCATGGTAGAATACTCAGGCCGCAGGCCCCTGACGACATTCATGACGATACGCCGATCCGGGACCACCTCGTCGACTCGAGCAAGCTGCGCCTGAACGTCGAGAAGACGAGTGAAGAAGTCCACACAAGTTTCCTCTTGACGTTGCTTCTCGTCCAGAGCATCCAGTAGATCCCCGCGCCGGTGAATGCCGTCGTGCTCGAATCGACGCAGCAAAGCTTGCCAAGCATGAAAGCCAGCTGCCTTGCTCTTCCGATCGACCTTGCGGATGATGTGCAACGTAGTCTCGGGTAAAGCTAACACCAACAAGCTGTAGAGCTTCTTCTGCTGAGCAGCATCGTCCTCGCCTTCGGAATCCAGAGCAGCGTCACAGCCCACCGCATCCACGAATGCTGTGAACCGGGTTCGGAACAAGGGAAAGTCCGCGGCTTTGCCGGAAAAAACAGGGACTTTCACACTCTCAGCCATGGAGCGAGACGCCAGCAGACAACGAACTGGGGGTCAAAAGATCAACAGAAATAATAAATTCTCGTCCCACCAACCTCACTGGGCTCAACCTCCCCAACACAAGGAAACAGACGGCACAGTAGAAGCCGGCTCGAGCTTGGCGCGTGCGTCGAAAGGAGATGAACAAGGTTCCGGTACAGCAAGATCAAGTGAAGACGACCCAATTACCCCCAAACAGGTATCAAGTAACAAGAAGAACAGTCTCCACGAGCTCGACAAGTCTCCGACAACAGACGAATAAGGTTCCGACACGTCCCGACCACACGCAAGGTTGCCAAGCACCACAACGCAGGTACGGGTAACACGGCAACACTCGTCACGCGCTCAACAGGAACGTCGACAGCTGATACAGCACGTTCCGACACGTCTCGACGAAGCGTAAGTGGTCTAGGCAACCACCACGCAAGTAACAGGCGACGCGGTAACAGTCGCCAAGAGCTCGACAGGTCGGTTGACAACGGATAATCAGGTCCCGATATGTCGCAAACAAGCTCACGCAGTCCAACGACGACCACGAAAATAACAGGGGATATGGAACAGTCCCCACCACTCGATAGATTCGCCGACAGCGGGGAAAAAAAATCAGGTTCCGACACGCCGCGAACGAGGTCAGGCGATCCAAAACACCACCACGAAGCACAACAGGCGACACGGAAAAATCCCAGCAATCTTGTCAAGTACGTCGACAGCAAGTCGACCCAGTGGTAACGCTAGCGACAGGATAGACGAAATTATACAGTCCACACGCTCGTTCACACTTCCGCAGACCAACGGTATCACCAACGATATCAGGCAACACACGTCGCAGCAACCCAAGCTGTACTCACCACCAGAATATGGAGGCCACAGCTTCCGTATAACAGTACGGAATCGATCCTTCAGCCCAGCTCCAACACACAAATTGAAGTCGAAGCGCCGACAAACTTGTAATCCAGTAGCTCCTCGTTGACAAACTTCCCGACTTGGTAGTAGTTGAAGAAGCACTGCTGACGTAGCAGAAGTACTACTGTAGAAATGTAGTACAAGTACTGCTGTAGTGCTGCTGTAGTAGTAGAAGTGGAAGTAGAAGTACTGCTGACTCAGCAGGGGTTACGAGGTGCGTGGGAGTACTGGGGAGGGCCCATAACCTATTGAAGGTTGGAGCGTAGAAAGGATGGTTACAATGCTTAGAGCTCCATTCTTATATCCGCTAGAACCACACATACTAATATAAATAATATTGCGGTTATCTCCAAAAACGCTCTTGGACCGTTAGATCTATTATCCAACGGTCACAATTCAATCTAGCGTCAAATAGCTACTATATCGCTTTTAATACCGATTTCTTCAGTACAGTGATGTAGCGACATACAACTGCTCTCGACAACGTTGTTGACAGTTGGAGCTCGCCCCGAAGTCGCCATTCTCTTTTCATTCAAAAGCAGGCATTAGCAAGAGAGTATTATGGTATTACACCGCTCAGCTATCCCCGGGTTTCGGATCTGCTGATCTAGTGACTTGGGGGTAGCGTGAGGGGTTAGGGCTACATGATTAGCAAGAGAGTTGGAGCAAGGGTTCACCAAAACTCATGGTGAGTTTCGGTGAACCATCGCTACCCCTACTTTCCGGCGGCGCGAGACTTTCTCCCCAACGCGACTTCCCGCTCACACCACCTCATCATGAGTCGATGTCACTACCGTTGCACGAGTATCTCACCCTCTCATCATATAGCGCTCGTAGATTTTCCACTACTCGGAGCGCTACGAAGGGCCCGTGACACATACCGTACGGGTCAAGCGAGTCGCTTGACCCGTACGGTATGTGCGTTGGATTTGATTTTCGAAAGATCGCGCGGTTGTTACCGAACCCGAGCAACCCTTCCGTGACTTTGCGACTCTCTAGAACACACATGCGATTGACTTGACTGTCTTATAATTAACGAGGCGGTGCCATAATCAGCGATGGCGTTGCAGCTTTGAGGCAGTGTAGACAGACAAGATCTATCTCTACGATATAAATATATTAAAAATATTATGTCGCTATCTTCACGATGCGCGGTCGCTCTTGCCGCTCGAGGGCGCTTATTATCCTAGCTGACTAGCTTGTGTTGGTCGAGTCGGGCATACCTAACCTAGGATCATATGCGACTCATGTCGTGCCGGAGCTGGGGGGGGAGGCATGCGAAAGCCCCCCTCGCTCAAGTCGTCGTAGGCCCCAATCCGATCCACGCACACCCTAGTCTGAGATAATAACCACTCCTTCCGTCGCAGCTCGCCTCATGTTATTATTGTTATTATTGTCCTTGTTGCATATGTTGGTGCCGCTTGTGTTGAGATTTTTGTTGTTGCGCTTCCATTGGTGTGGTTGCTTTTCTTATATTGCTCATGTGGATGGTGTCATGCTTCTTATGATGAAGGTCTTAGTGTTGTTGATGCTGCTGTAATTTGCCGCAGCCAATGGTGTTGATATTGCGTCATATTCTACTTGATGTAAGGAAATGCTGGTAGAACGCATCTAAATTGCAGTTGGTCCTTCATGTGAGTGTACTACCGCAAGAATATACATTACATTCTCGCCTTTACGTCGTCACCGTGCACATACATGGTGCATGCAAAACAACATCGACCTATAGACACGCGTCATGAAAACATAAAAATGCATGCTAGGCAAAGTTGCGAGGAGTAAAAGAGTTGAATATATAATAGTTACATTGTTAGTGTTGCCTCGCCACAGTTTACTAGCACTATGGTCATATATGTTGATACTGAAATTGAAATTGTTTACAACATGTACCGGGTGAAACCGGTTGCTGTCGCATGCCCCTCCCAACAATGCCATGCGGGAAACTTGTAGGGCATAGCTAGAACGTGAACCGCCTAAATACAGCCTCTCCAAAAGGGTGTTGGGGGTTTTTATTTCACCCTTGGGGAGTGTGCCGTGCATGAGGGTGGTAGATATCAGTCAAGGCCGTGAGTGGGTGCGGTAAGTGGAGGTGCGGCGTACGGTCATGCGAGACTTGATGCGGTAGATGAGAAGGAGATGGTGCATCAATTGGGCAGTGTGCAAGTGGAGCTGTGTTAGGATGCGTGTGATGTCGAGTCGTGTTTTCGATACGAGTTTGTGAGGAGGGTATGTGCGGAGTGTGAGAAGGGAGGAAAGACTGGTTGTTGCGGATGTGTGAGGTATACATTTCCGGCTCATGACAATGTGTAGCACGTCGACCTCGGTATCCGGCCAGTGTTGTAGAATGGCATTGGCGAGGGGTGTATTTATCGCGAATCAGTTGTGCGGTGTGGGCGAGGTCGTGGTCTGTGCATTATTTCCATTCTCCGATCTGAATCTTTTTAATCGAGGAGTAACGTCGTCGGCCGTTCATATTTCTGACGAATAGAGGTTCGAAGAGTCGGATGAAGTCGGGTTTGTGTGCGGGGGGTCTCAGCGATGAGGAGAGCAAGTCTTAAACTAAGATAGCATGGCATGAGGTCAGGGAGTCGGGCGAGAGGCCTTCGTCAACAACAACTAGACGGGTGGGCATATTGGTGGGGTAAGGGGTGTGGCAGTCAAGGGGAGTGTGTGTGAGTGTAGTGAATTTGAATAATTTGATGGGTTTGTTATCAAAGTCAGCGTGATGGTCTCCCATCGACCTCCGTTGTGGCGTTCCATGAGGGAGAGGAGGAGTTGTAGCGCGCTACTGTAGCGACTTAGAAGGGCAGTTGCCGGCCATGTGGCCGTTGCTGGTGAATTGACCACATATGGAATAGCGCAAGATGGATTTGTGTGAGAGGAGGCGTGTGCTGTGTACGCCCCACATGAATTCATGTTTGTGTGTGAATCGGACATTGGTTAGTGATGTTCGTTTTTTGTGGAGGGTGAAGTCCGCCCCGTCCGCAGCGGCGCGGGCGACGAGGGCGCCGTGCCTGGTGGTCTGTGAGAGGGGCGTATGGGTGTGTTTGGTGTTGCATGTGTGCGTCGGTTTTGAGGTTGGTGTATCTATGGGACTGGGGTACTCCTAGGGTTTGGGGTATTATTGTGTATGGCCAAGTCCAAGTGCCTATCGACAGGTAGGAATCCGTTGTGCAGTTCGTGTCGGGTGGGTGGCCGTCTGAGACTTGGTTAGCGAGAGTGTTTGCGAGGCCGTTGCCGATAGTGTGGTTGTGTACTTTGATTATGCCTAGACGGGTGCGAATGCATGGTGTGCAACAGGTTTTGAGGGTGTGTGTGATTAAGGCAAGTGCGTCGCGGCGGATGTGGTGTCGAAAAGCGGATGGGCAGTTCATAAAACCTTGGATGAGACGTAGCGAGCATGCGTTGTCCGTAAGGAGGCAGGTATGATTGAGTTGTAGGCCGATATCGATGCCCGCGAGTTCTGCGCGGTTGATGGTGTGTGAGGGAGGGGTGGAGGTTAACATAATTCTGACGCGTGTTTCCGAGGCGGAGTGGGTTACAACCGCTAAAGGGGGGAGGAGCCTCCCTTTTTGGAGCCGTAAGTGTAGACGAAGTCCTGCCAATTCCAAGCAAGAACGCCTCCGATGGGGGAGTGTGTTATGGACGTGCGCTTTGGGTGAGGATAGGTGGGAGGGTGGGTGTGGTTGGGGAATCGATGGTCGATGCGTGAGGAGTGTAGTGAGTAAGTGTTGACGAAGGACGGGGTTGAGATAGTGATGGAAGGATTGGGGAGGTGGGTATTGTATATGGATTCGAGTGTGTCGTGGAGGACGTTCATAGCCGAGTGGGAGGGCAACGATGCTTGGGCGTGTAGGTTGGCGAGGAGGTAGATGTCTATCATCCACCGTGTGCCGAATGGTGGGGGTAGGGGTGCTTGTGTGTTGGTATGGGGTAGGTAGGTGTTTGCTTCGTTGGGGGGGGTGTAAAGATGGTGGGCGAAGGAGGTGATATATTTGGAGTGGTGGCATGGTGTGTGTTTTCATCGGGGGAGTATGAGGATGGTGGCGCTGGGGTAGTTAGAGGTTGTGGAGTGGGCGCTGGTGATTGCGTGTTCCATGGCGCGTCGCTTCGTTGCATTCGTGGTCATTCCTTGCTTCGTTGCTTCGTTGCGCGTCGCTTCGTTGCATTCGTTGCATTCGTTGTCATATTCTGGGTTAGCGATGTTAGTGCCGGGCCATGTGTGTCGGGCGTAACTGCCGCTTGAAGAGGAGACTATGTCTTTTGGGTAGAGTGAGTGGTAAGTGCGGGCGGAGTAGACAGGTCTGTTGAGGGGGTCTGAGTAGAGTTCGGTTTGAGTATGAAAGGTGGTGCGAAGGGCTGAGAGGAGGTCCTCACGAGTGGCCCATCCGTTGCGTGTGGTGGTGGCGGGTGTGGGTGAGTGGATTTCTAAGCGGGAGCCGAGTCGTGAGATGAGGTGGAAGACCTCTTCTTCGAATGTGCGGTGTGTAAGGTCGGGGCGGAAGAGGTGGTAGAGGTGTTTGTTAATCCATGTACACACGGAAAGGCATGAAGGGGGATTTCCGGAACGGAGGTGTACGCCTTATCCAAGTACCGCCAAAAGTCGGTACCCGATAGGAACATATTGTGTATATGAACCCATCGCATCGCATCGCGACTGAGCGGCGAACACCTATAGCGAACACCTATAGGCGGAGGGCCAAGACTCCCCCGGAGTCTAGCGTACACATGTGTCCATTAGTAGTCCTACGGAGGGATATGTAAACACTCCCCCTTAATTGACAAACTCCGGCCGGTGCCCTAGTAAACCCCGCGTAAACGCGGAGGGCCCATAACATGTTGATCCATGTACACACGGAATGGCATGAAGGGGGATGGAGCCGCCGCCTCCCGGAACGGAGGTGTACGCCTTATCCAAGTACCGCCAAAAGTCGGTACCCGATAGGAACATATTGTGTATATGAACCCATCGCATCGCATCGCGACTGAGCGGCGAACACCTATAGCAAACATTGTTTACATATCCCTCCGTAGGACTACTAATGGACACATGTGTACGCTAGACTCCGGGGGACTCTTGGCCCTCCACCTATAGGTGTTCGCTATAGGTGTTCGCCGCTCATTCGCGATGCGATGCGATGGGTTCATATACACAATATGAACCTATCGGGTACCGACTTTTGGCGGTACTTGGATAAGGCGTACACCTCCGTTCCGGGAAGCGGCGGTTCTATCATCCCCCTTCATGCCATTCCGTGTGTACATGAATTAACATGTTATGGGCCTTCCGCGTTTACGTGGGGTTTACTAGGGCACCGGCCGGAGTTTGTCCATTAAGGGGGAGTGTTTACATATCCCTCCGTAGGGCTACTAATGGACACATGTGTACGCTAAACTCCGAGGGAGTCTTGGCCCTCCACCTATAGGTGTTCACTATAGGTGTTCGCCGCTCAGTCGCGATGCGATGCGATGGGTTCATATACACAATATGTGTCTATCGGGTACCGACTTTTGGCGGTACTTGGATAAGGCGTACACCTCCGTTCCGGGAAGCGGCGGTTCTATCATCCCCCTTCATGCCATTCCGTGTGTACATGGATTAACATTGTTGGGTGCGGGGGCCGGAGAGGGTTGTGACCGCGCGGGCGTTGGGGGTGCAGAGGATGGTCGTGTCGTGGAGAGTGGGGTGGTGTGGATGGTGAGTTTGCCTATGGGGAGCACGTCGAGGTATGGGTTGATGGGGTAATGTTTGGTAGGGCTGGGGTCGGAGAGGGTGGAGGATGGGGATGGGACAAAGCCGGTATTGAAGGCGGTGAAGGCATTGAAGCCATAGGGGGTCTCACTTCTAGTGTCATGGAGATGCAGACATGGGGGCCACGGGTCCTCGTGAAGGCGAGTGAGGTTGTGTGTATGGCCGCGTTCGCACCAGTCGCATTGCCACGTAACGGATCCCTGAATGGGGCGGCATTGGGAATGGATGGCAAAGTGCAAGCATGTGCTGCAGGATAAAGTGGGCTCTGAGTGAAGGGGGTCGTGGAAAATGTAGCAAAGGGAGGGGGAGGGGATGGGGAGACATACCGAGGTGGGGATGGAGGAGATGAGGCGGAAACTGTCGTCGAGTTGAAGGTGGATGTCCCATTCCGTGAGGTGCTCCGGGGCCCATTCAACCATGTACTGCGTCTCCCCGTATTCATTGTCCTTATGCTTGGACATTATGCGACTGACGTCGCAAGGGGGGTAGGGGTTGTATGCGGGGTAGAGATTTATCGTTTCGATGCGTGTGGTGGGGGCTAGGGGAGGGATGGTGTGGATGCGGGGTAGTCGGATGCCGGGGGTGAGGGTGGTGTGGGAGCGGGGTAGATAGGGTGTAAAGAGGGGAATCCAAGATGGATGGATGGAGGTGGGTGGAGTAGCACGTTTAACGGTTGGGTGTGTGGTGGGCATGCACATGTGAACGGTTTCGATGGAAACGGCGAGGACGGTGGCTAGGGGACGGATGGGGACAGAGAGTGAGTATATTGCCCGTTCGAGAGTGGATATAGATTTGCATGGTTTGAGAAGGATGCAGGGGCCAGAGGCGCGTGGGAAGATTTGTTGTAATGTTGTGATGTTGTTGTGCCGACGGGGGGTGGGGCGGGAGAGAAGGGGCTTGTGTGTGCGGCGGGGTGTAGTCATGTCGGACGATGCGTAGGCCAATGCTTTCACGGACCATTTGGCTCGATGCGGCGGAGATGCTTCGGTCCACACCGCTTACTCTTGGTTAGTGACGGCCCTTGCGGAAATCATCTCCGAGGTTCGTGGCGCACTCCGGGTTGGCGTCGAGGTTCTCACATATCTCACGATGTTAGTTCAACTCCTCAACGGCAACGACAGTCTCCGAGATTGTGGATGTCTTGCACTGTCACGGCATCCGAGGCTCAAAACTTGCCCTTGATGCCGTAGTTTCCGGTTTGTTCGGCGTTTCTAGCCCCCCGTCACCCGAAGTCGCTCTCCGCCATGTTGAGAAGACCAAGTTCGAGAAGTACTCGGAGGGGGTGAGGAGTCGCCCCGACATCCGTTTCATTCCCATTGCAGTCACAGAATTTGGTACTCCCGGCGGCCACACCACGGCTTTCTTGACGGAGCTAGGCAAGAAGGCAACCGCATCTAAAGGGATGCATGTGGGCAAGTTGTTGGCCTCCTGGCGTCGATAGGTCTCTCTCGCCGTCCATGTTGCTCACGCTGACAACGTCTTGCGCGGTAGGTCCGCCGTTGCGGACGGCGTGGAGGCCGCTTCTTACTCGGCTGGGATGCCTTCTCCTTCCACGGCACTCTTCACCCACGCCATGGGCCGCAAGCGTCCCCGTGGTTCCTCGGGCGGCGCGTGAGGCGCCGCTTGTCGCCTCCACGTGATGCATTCTCGGCGTTGCCTAGAAGTTTCCTTAGTTTAATCTGCTAGGTTTGTGCACAATGTAGTGCGCTCCTTTTGCCGTGCTTCGGATTTTGTGATCCTCTTGTCACTCTTGCCCTTTTGTTTCCCCTCCCACTTTCACTGGCCGTGCTCATCTTGTTCTTCTTGTAACCAAGACCACCAAGCAATGAAAAGAAAGGAGGAAAAACCCTAAGCTAAATTATTTATACCTTTATTTACCCTAGGGCACGTTTTGCCAAAGATGTCAGCTTGCTTACAATTTGGCCAAAAGACGCCCACAGACATAGGGTCTGGGGGTCAATTAGCGCAGGATTATAGGGATGGGTGGGTGGGTTCGCGCGAAGCCTAGATTGGCTGAGCGCGAAAGCAGAGAGTGCCTAGGCTCGTGGCTAGCTACGGCTTATAAGGCACGGGCTAGCTAGAGCTGACCGTTGGGGAAGTCGTTGGTCGTTGGCTGCGTCTAACTGCTCGGGCAAGGTGGTTGCCGTGCAGGTGAGACGCGCCGTTAATTAACGGTAACAGTAACCGCTAGAGTTACTGTCCCGTACACATGATATTGGATATGCAAACCTCTAGATTCAAATCAATCTGACCATTTACCCTAGGGCACGTTTTGCCAGTAACCTAAAGCCAAAGGCTTGCACAGCCAGAATTAGTGTTGCGGGGGGGACGGAGTGAGCCAGCCGAAGAACCGCCAAGCAGCAGGTGATGGGGTCATGGTTGGGTCAATGTATTTGCCTTCCGTGACAGAGCTGTTCTTGGCCCAGCCACCCATAAATTTGATTACGGGGAGGGGCGCGCCGATGCAGCTGGCAGCGGACGCCGCGCCTTTCCGTAGGCTGTGCGACGTCCATTGAAAGCCGGCGGGCGCGGACGAGCGGACTGTGAGGAGGGCGAGGGAGAGCCAGGTGGAGACGGTGGACGAGGCACCCCAATCAGCGGAGGGTTTTGTAGGTGAGAAGCTCCAGAACGCGAGCGGGGGTGGTGTGCTGTAGCATTTTTTGCAGAAGGCCGCGCGCTGCGCCGTGTAGTAGTCTAGCAGGTCTGCCAGGACGGGGTTGGCGGAGATAGGGATAGCGATAACCTGTTTTTCGCTGGCGTCGCGGCGCTGGTCGCCTTTAGATTTTCTGACGAAGAGGCAGATTTGCTGCGAAGGTCTGTCAACAACTAGGTCGCCCGTTTGACAACGGGCGCCAGTTTCGGCCCGGCAGAAAAAGGTGTAATTGACGCACACCGCGAGGCAAGCTCGGAAACGTTGCAGTTGGGAGAACGCTGCAGGTGTCCACGGGAGGGTGAGGTGTAGCGTGTCGGCGGCTTGTAGGATGGTGAAGGCGACGGGCGCGGGTAGCGGAAGGCGCGTGGTGGCGGGGATGAGGCGGTGTTGCAGGATTTCGAGGCCACGCCGGGCGTCCGCCAGAGGTCGCCCACAGCAATAGGCTGGCGTTGGTGGTCTCGAAAGAACTTGTTTACGGCAGAGAAGTAGGGCTGCAGGGAGCTTGCGGCGACCGTGCCGAGAAGGGCTAGCCACGCAGTGTAGCGGACCATGGTAGCGGGAGTGGCCTGTAGGGGGGCGATATTTTCCTCTGTACAAAAAATAAAAAATTGCCGCAGCGCGCTGCCGTAGCTGGAGTACGTCGAGGGCGCTAGGGAACTCCTGAGTAGAGCGACCGCCGTAGCCCCTAGCTTGTCAGATCCTAGGAGGTTGTGGAAAGTTTCAGCTAGAGAGGCGGACCAGGGCGCCTGTGCTGCTTCGAGGCGTAGGCCGTAGCGGGGCTGTCCTGTACGCGGCGCCGGTCCGAGCTGTACAGGGGCGTTTAATTGTACCGGGCGCAGCGCCCGCCCAATCGCGCCGCGTCGGGTGTAGAGCCACGCAGGGGTTAGAGCCGAAAGGCCACGATGCTCCACGCGGGAGGTCCGACCCCCTCGGGCTTGCCTCGCCTGCCGGGAAAGAATAGGTCGCGCGCCGCTGGGAAGTGCAGTGTTTCGGTGGCCAATCGGGCGAACGCGTGGTACCACGGTTTGTTGGGCCAAAAGGGGGCGACGACCGTGGCTGAGGCTCGGGCTTGGGCGAGCTTGGCGGCGAGGGCGGGGAGGGCAGACCAGGGTGGGTTGCAGTAGTTGTTTTCCCTGCGCCACGCGTCGTCGGACAGGCGTAGGGAGTCGACGTCCTCGCACAGTGGGTCGCGCCAGCGGGCGTTGAAGCGGGGAAGTTGCGCGTTGAGCATAGACGCAAAACGGTCGATAGTGTGCGGTCCCCACCGGCGTTGCAGGTGGGAGAAAACACGGGGGTTGAACTGCCAGTCCTCGTAGTCCAGCTCGCGGCTGAGCTTGTCGGCCCATATATTCGCCGCCGAGCGGATGTAGCGCGGGCGGATGTTGATGTCGTTGCTGTCGAGGAGGTACCATAGGCGACGGAGTTCGGCCATCATGGCGGGAGAGCGCGAGGTGAGCTTGGTGAGGGCGGCGACCACCGCCGTGTTGTCCTCGTGTAGGAGGACCTGCCGGCCTCGGAGTTGGGGTAGGAAGGATTCCACCGCGTGTCGCACCGCTCGAAGTTCCTTCCACGTGATGTGTTGTTGGCGGTCGGTAGCGTCCCAAAAGCCCCGGGCTTGATAGTTGGAGTCCTCGTTTAGAACGGCACCCCAACCGTAAGCACTCGAGTCGGCGTGGAGGTAGGCGGTCTCGATAGGTTTGTAGATGGACCGGCCGTTGTGCTGAGTGGAGACCGTGCGCCACCACTCGAGGTCTCGGCGTAATTGGTGGGTGAGTCGGACGCGTCCGCCCCACCCAACCCGTGTGGCTAACACGTCGTGGAGTTCGCGCAAAAAGAAGCGCGCGGGTGCGATTGCGAGGTAGAGGAACTGCGCTTTCCCGGCGAACGCCGCAAGGTGACGTGTAGGAAGCCACCGGGCGTTGGAAGCGGCCCGTCCGAGTAGGGAAGAGGCTTGTTGCGCGAGCTGGTGGAGCTTTGCGGGAGGGGCGCGAAACATGCCGTGTTGGAGGTCGACCGTTAATCCTAAGTGGTCGCCGACTTGAGTCGGAGTCCAAACGCCTTTCTTGGGGTTGCGTTCGAGGCCGAGGGTGTCGAGGAGGGCTTGGACGCGCTGTCGTAGTAGGAGAGCGTCCGCGTAGGAGTCGGCGAGGAAAAGGAAGTCGTCCATGTAGGGGAGTAGCCGGGTCCCCCGCCATCGCGCGTTTCGGAGGAAGCGCTTTGTAGGGCGGTGACTGTGGGGGGGGTAGTCGCCGGCATAGGTTGCGGAGGGCGTCGTAGGTGGTTCGTGAACACTTGAGTTAGCTTGCAAAAGTAGTAAGCCGAACCCGACCAGCCCATGGGAAGGCAGGCTAGGCGCCATAGCGTGCCGCGGTAGTTGACCGTGAAGAACTGCAAGGCGCGCGCTTGCGCGCGCGCGGGGGGTGCGGAGCGAAGAGATCCCCTTTAGGGTCGCATGGGGTATTTGCTTACAAAAGGCAAGAATGATATGCATGGGAGGTGGGGGATCCCTGGTTGATGCGAGTGATGCGAACGTGGGCGGCGATGCATGAGATGGGATTGGGTCCGGATGTGACATTTGGCTGGAATTAAATATTGTTTACATATAAATTCGAATGTGTGATCGCTAGTTAATTCATACATATAATATGATATGATGAATGTGTCAATCCTCGGGTAAATGAAAGCTTGGGAGAGCACAAGAATCACGACGGCACGCACGCTTGGTAGTGCGTGAGTGTACTGGTGGGGTCCTTGCCGTCTGCCGTCACAACGATGGGTGGTGCGGTGGCGGGGTGCTCTTCCTTTAGATGGAATCGCAGTTCTTCCATAGTCGCCTGCTTTGCGTCCAATGCGGTAGCGGTGAAGTTGCACTCGCCGCGGTGGTGGCAGAAGAACTCGAAGCACGGGTCCCATCCCCCCCGACGCCGGCTGTGTTGTCGGCTTCACCTTGTCGTTCGTTCGCGGCGCGGCGGCTGTAGCCCTTAACGTCATGTTTCCACCTCGCCTCGTGGTCCTTGAAGTGCTCGGGCGTGGCGCGGACGGTTGCGATGTTTCGGGTCGTCTCCTCCGAGGGTGACGGCTTATCATGGCGCAGCATCACTCGAACTTCTTCTGCGTACTCAGCAGCCATAGTGAGTTTCCCGGTGCGGCTGGGCACGGCCTCGGGCAAGTCCACGAAAACTTGTAGGGTGGGATCGACTTGGTGTGCGTGTTCTTGGTGCATTTTTGGCGTCCCGGCGTCTGTCTCAGCTTGCCGCATCTCGTCGCGTTGCACGAGCACATCCGTCCGGGCCGTATTTTTGGCGCGGACGATGTCATTGTTGTTTTCGAGGAGGCGGTCGCACACCCGGCGGCGCTTGTCTGTCATTGCGGCGCGCTCTCTTTCCCACGCGTCTATCCATGTCTCACCGGCCTGCGGCACGAACCGAGCGTCCGGTGGCGCGACTATCGGCCGATGGCTGTGCGTGGACGCGGGGGATGTGCCGTTCTCACCCGAGTGTTGGGCCGCCGGCGAAATCTTCCCGTACACGTTTCCGAACATGGCGATGCACATTATGGCGTACTCCTCATGTGCCTCCACAGAGCGTCAGTCGCCGGGGTCGAGCGGAGTAGTGGGACACGCCACCATCGTTCCGTAGGTTAGGGGAACTTGAGCGCGGGCGCGGCGGAAGATGACGTTTTCGGCCGCTCCGGGGTGACTCGGGTGGTAGGCGAAGCGCTCACGGCGCGTGCGCGAGGACGCGGGGCCAGTGGCCTCCTTCCGATTCTCGTAGTAAGCATAGAACTCGTAAGAGCCGATGTGCATGTTAGGCACGTCTTTGACACGCCTCAACAAGTAGTCTGAGCCCGGGTTCTTTTTTCTTTCTCCTGTGTATTTGCCTGAGAGAGATATTTGTACATAAGTAAATTATGTAAATAAGTATTTCTGTATGGTACTGTATACTACTACTGTATTGGAAATATCAATCGGCTATTATTTTAATATATCAAAGCCAACACGTTTCTTATCCCTGAAAATGCGGAAAAACGTTCCGAATAACGGACAGTCAGAAGCCGAAGATATGATGAGCAATGCACGACATTTTCTGCCGGTACATTTGGTACGTTTTGGTACGTGGCTGTACGTTTGGTACGTTTTCGTACGTTTTCGTACGTTTTGGTACGTGGCTGTACGTTTGGTACGTTTTGGTACGTGGCTGTACGTTTAGTACGTTTTGGTACGTTTCGGTACGTCGGCATGCCGCGTCGGATTTTTTGATATGAAGCTATCCCTAGAGGGGAACCGTGAAGAAGTCGCGGTCTTCCTCCCGGATGCCAAGGGTGTAGTACCCGTCGGCAAGGTCGAGGGAGACGAAGTAGTCGCCCGGACGCGAGAGGTGACGTAGATGCTTGAGCGTCTCGCATGTCATGGTGAAGGTCGAGCAATAACGGTTGAGTTCCCGAAGGTCGATAATCAAACGCCATTGGTTGCACCCGGGTTTTGGAACTAGAAACATCCGGGAAACGTAGCGAGGGTTGTCCGCTCGTTCCCAAGCACCGCAAGCCTCGAAGCGGGGAAGCTCCGAGTTTAGAAACTCGAGTTGGGCCGGCGTCGCGTCGAGCATAGAGACGCCGTGGTTGAAAGGCTTGGGGCGTAGGCCGTGTTTGAACTTTACGCGGACGCCATGGCGGATCCAATTTAGGACTTGGCCGCTCGCGCCGATGCGCTCCCACTCCCGCCATCTTCGACGTACGCGGTGGCGCATGTAGGAAGATGTCGGGGAGCAGGAATCGGCGCGGCGGGCCACACCGTCATTTCTTGGTCGTGGGTTTAGCCGGGTCGGTCGGCTTGGGTGGCGCGGTGGCGCGGGCTGCCGCTGCTGCTGTTGCTGCGGCTTTGCGTTTGTCGGCGGCGGCCTTGCGGGCTCGTGCGTCGGGGCCGGGGGGCCTGTCCGGGGTGACTTTGGCGAAGGCAGCACCGGCGGCGGCCTTGCTGGCGGCGTGTAGGCTGACTTCCAGCGTGCGGTCGACGAACGCTTGTCGAAGCGCATCCAATGTGCCGGAGACCGCGGTAGGGCGCGGCCGGCAAAAGCGCTCGTGGGCCAATTCGGCAAAGACGCGGTCCGCATCCGTGCTCGTTTGTCCGCCCTTGGTGAGGCGGAGGAAGCCCAATCTAGTACGGGCGGCCTCCTCCGTCGCCATGTGGGTGCGATGACCCGCTCGGATGAGGGTAATCGCTGCCGTCTGCTCTGTCGATAAAGGTGGGCCCTGTGACAGCGTGTCCAGTGCCTCGCCAATTGCCGCGTTGGCGCAGCTGTCGAAGAAGGCATAGCACCCGATGTGTAGGTACTCGTCGTAGGCGGCTTGGGTGCGCTTGTCGCTTAGAGTGCGGGCGGTGTCGTCCGTGAGGGTCCACAGACGTGGCTCTTCGACGTCGCGAGGGGGACGTTCGAGGCCGGCCGGGATGACTTCGCCGTAATAGGTGAAGTCGACGAAATCGGTCGCGGAGGGATCGGGTTCGTCGTCGAGCAGGTCGATAGGTGGCTCGGGGGCCGCCTTACCACCCTCCGTCGCTGTGGTCGCGTCGGTGGGAATGGACTGCTGTTGATTAGTAGCAGCAGGTGTGGCTGTCGTCTCTCGGAGTTGGGCGAGTAAGGCAACGTTAGCCGCCAAAAAATGTTCCGTTATCCGTTGTTCTGATGCCAAAACTGCCGTACGAATATGTTCGGCTGTGCGTTGTTCGAGTGAGGTAGCGTGAGGGTCGGCCGCTGCGGCGGATGTAGATTGCTCAGGCTGCATATTGGGGAACGCTGTAGCTGAACCATGGGAAGTGTCGCGTGACGCTCGAGTGCGCATGGGACGAAAAGTAAGATTGACACCCTACTCGACTACGAGAGTCGAGACTGCATTCGCGCGAAGCCTAGATTGGCTGAGCGCGAAAGCAGAGAGTGCCTAGGCTCGTGGCTAGCTACGGCTTATAAGGCACGGGCTAGCTAGAGCTGACCGTTGGGGAAGTCGTTGGTCGTTGGCTGCGTCTAACTGCTCGGGCAAGGTGGTTGCCGTGCAGGTGAGACGCGCCGTTAATTAACGGTAACAGTAACCGCTAGAGTTACTGTCCCGTACACATGATATTGGATATGCAAACCTCTAGATTCAAATCAATCTGACCATAAAAGTATAGAATTCTAATAAAAAGTGTAGGCAACGCGACTACGGCATCAGGAGCCGCATCATCATCAGCAGTTGGATGCCAACAGTGACGAAGAAGGCGATGTATGTGTTGATGGCTCTGTTGGAAGACGGGCGACCACTACCTACAGAGCGCTACTACGGCTGTTTGATTAACTCGATACATCATAGCTGCTTGATACCGCAAGCGTGCCGCTCGCTATTACGGGCCATTGCCCACCTGCTTAGTCTAGCTGTAAGGTGATACTGGTAGCGCCAGTGGTCGCTCTCGGTGCGAGTCTGTTCGCAATATTCAACATATCGGGCGACTCGCCCCGTCGCTGTTTCGTCAAACTCCATCATCAGTACATTCACCTACTCTCCCTCCGCTTTTCATAGAAAACCCTACTACCTCCGACACTCTGTTTTACCAGCCAACCGTGGGGACTTTTTACCCCGCAAGTATCTGTTGGGTCCTGTGGAGCTGCGGAATGATTTTGTGCTACGTTGATCTGACCTGATCTCGTCGAGCCGTTCGTCACCCGTCACCAAACGCAACCCCTAAAAAACTTACGCAACGCGGTTCCGCGGTAACGCCAGAGTGCTAAGTGCTGACCCCCCCCCCCCCCCCCCCCCCCATTACAGGCTTTGGTTTTAGCTAGAATAACACCATGGCATCCCTCTCCATCAGCACGGTCGCCGTGCGGCCCCGCGCCGCCCTACGGACGACCTCCGCCAGCAGGGGCAACTACGGTAAGGCTGCTCGCGACTCGACAGCGCTTTGCGACAGAATCCTAGACATTCCACCTGTAAAGTACCGAAAGAAACACTTGATTAGCTGGCAACGCCCCTCGGCCACCACATGGCGAACACGATGACGGCGCTAGACCCCGGGCCCGTGACTTTGTTGTGACCCTGATGTGTTTGTAGGCTCGCTCACACGTCCGCTACCCCTGAAGCCGGCGCTACTGAAAGTTAGCGCGCGTAGGCCATCGGCGTCGCCGCTGCGCCTCTCTTCCGGCCGCAGCACCGTCGCACCATGCCGAGCCTCGTCAGAGGCAGCGCCCGCCAGCCCAGGCGACGACAGCAAACCAGCGGCTCCCGCGGTTGTGAAGACAAAGAAGCCGCGCCTCCCATATCTGGACTCCCTGCGCTTCTTCCTTATCGCCTACATCGCGACGGGGCACTTCATCGCTTTTGCCGCGCCCTCCGCCTTTGTTATGAAACTGTTCGCGCAGGTCAACGTGGTGGTGGGCGCCTTTTTCGTGCTCTCGGGCTACGTTGCTGGCTATGTCGCCACAGAGCTCAATGAATACAAGGCCACCCCACGCCTGAAGCCCGCCGTAACCTACTTTATCGGTCGTGTTGCTGGTACGGACCTCCTCTTTCCTCTCCCCCAAACATATAATCAACACAAATGAAGTTTCCATATCATGCGCACCGAGGAAAGCTGAGCGGGGTGTTGGTGGGGGAGAAGGGAGCATCACATGCAGGATTGGTCGCTTCCTGGCTTTCAGCGGTCGATTTAGGTATTTTGCCTTTCCATGGCTTGTGGTTTTCAAGACCGCGCCAACGTCAGTCTTTTGGTGGGACATTTGTAAGCACTGGTGAAAATCGAGGGTAGATTGGGAATTTGAGGAATTGAGAGGATAGGAGGGAGGAAGAGGAACGTGAAGCTTCCCGTGTTCCATTAGTAGTTGTGGGTTCATACTTGCCCTCTTTTGCTATTTCCCTCACACCGATTTCTCCGTTTCTTTCTGTCTTGATGCCGCACTGTGGCGAGTGGTGTTGCAGGGCTGACGAATGTGGATGTATGTGGGTTTGCGATGGATGCGCAGGATACTACCCTCTCTTTGCACTGGTGAACCTTATCTTTGCACCCATGTTCATGTGGGTGGACTACATGTACAACGGCCCCATCAAGGCCGCATGGCACGCGCTGGTGACCTTCACGCTCAGCCAGGCCTGGTTTCCTACCAGCGCGGAGCTCTGGAACGCGCCCACCTGGTTCCTCTCCGCCCTCACTGTCGCCATGCTCGTCCTCCCCTACGCACTCCCCTACATCGCGCAGTGGCGAAAGAAGGGCCTCCGCCGCGCGCTCTTTGTGCTCATCGCGATCAGTGTGCTGGCCAAAGTGGCATACACTTACGACCTCGGCGTGTGGGGCATCTTTGAGGGCACCCTCTCCCCTCGCGCCCATCCCAACCAGATGCTGTGGAACATGCAGCGCTTCCACCCCTTTTTCGCCACCCTGGAGGTGCTTATGGGCGCGGTGGCCGCACGGCTGGTCATGACGGACGGCGGTGACGCGGAGGATCGACCCACCGGCAGCGGTGGCCTCCTCGCCTCCCCTATGCTGCCCCTCCTCGCCATGCTCGCCCTCATTGGCGCACGCGCGGCAGGCATGATCGCCTTGAACGACCCCCTTTCCCGTGGCATCTTCTTCATCCCCCTCTTCATCATGTTTGTCGTGAACCTGCACCGCCGTGCGGTGTCCCCTCCCGAAGGCACGAAAGGGCCCGGCCTGATGGCTGCCATCCTGTCAGCCAAGCCCCTCGTGTACCTGGGTGCGCTTTCCTTCCCCATCTTCATGCTGCACGGCCCCCTGGGTCAGATGTTTTACAAAAAGGCCATCGCCACCAAATTGTGGGGAGGCACCATGAACGTCATTGCCGGACCCTGGTTCTTCGGTGTCTTCTGGCTCACCATCCTCGTCTCCGCCGCGCTCGTTAACAAGCTGTTTATTGAGAACACCTGGGTGCAGACCAGGACAAAGGAGGCGGTCCAGAAGCTCTCATCTGCGCTGTCCACTTGAGCAGCGGCGCCCTTTCGATATTTTTCTGCAGAAACTTGTAAATGTGTTTCTGAACGACCCACTCATCATTGGCACCCAACTTCTCTCGCTTCCCTCCCCTCCGCAACTGTACGGAGCAGTAGACTCGCCGTGCATGTTGTAAGGAGGGGGTGATATATGAGTTTTCTCTTTCATCAATTCGTGCTCCTGCAAAGTATGGGTGTAAAGACAGAAATGGGAATGACGGTTACAGTGTCGAGAGTGCCTACTATGGGGTGGGGCGGGCGTAGTAGAGGCTCCCTGTCACCCAAACAGCACCTTGACGAATATTACTACGATGTTGAGCACGATAAGCGGCACTCGCAAGTAGGAGCTGGCGTGCAGGAAACCGATTATGCTCTTTTTCATTCGACCCGCCTCGCTAAAGTTGCCCACGCCGCTGTGCAGCGCGGAGTAGCCCCAGCCGTAGCGCTCCAGGAAGCGATCGTTATTCAGCACCGCAAAGCCGTTCGCAAACATCAGGCTCGCCTGCACCAGCGTCCAGAGCGTCATGACGGGCTTGTGTTGGGTCGGAAGGGCGAGTTCTTCTTAGGGGCAAAATATTACATATACCGTGTCCGGCTCTCCGCCTAGCCGCGCCTGAACCTCAGCACTCGCTGCTGAAAGCTGAGTACCTGACGGTATGTACTCCTTTCCTGAGTGTGGAGGGTCAGCACCGCGCGTCTGCGCCAATTCAGTGCGTAGTGTGTCGCAGGGAGTTCGGGTGGGTGAGGCGCTGCGAATCCGGATGCTCTGGATCTGCCTGTGCACCCTCGCTGATTTCGCGGGTTCAGGTTCTTACGTCGCTGCCAGTAGGCTATTGTTGCATCGCTACAGCGAAGCGCTATCTCGCTTTCAGCACGGTGGGTCAGCAGATAGTCTCCAGTCTGTTTTAAAATCACAACCAGTAAGTCCGACCATAAGGCCAGCCCAGGGCTCCCGTCTTTGAAGTCGCTGCTACTGCTCCGCCGACGACTTGCGCATCAGCAGGACGTAAGGATTACAGGTAATCCTTATTATTTCCGTTTACAAGAATTCTTCAGTACCTCTCTCTTCATTTAATAAAATAATGATAATCGTATATACGGTATGATATATATTATTTTGTTTTGATTTAAAACTCAAGCGTCTTCCCCTCCCTTGCGTCTCGGCAATACTCCGTCTCGATTATTACCCCCCGCTCCCCAAGTGCGCTCCCCTGCTCCGTTGAGGTGCGTCGGTTGCTCCGCTTCGTTCCAAACCCTTTAAGCGTTGTGCGTCCATTTGCATTCCCGGGCGACTACGTGCACTTTCGCAACTATTCATGATTGGATGCCGATCGCCACATTCTCGCGCCGTGCACTTTTTGGTGACGATACTTTTTGGAGTGGCGGCCTCACTAGACACCGTCATTCATGTTCTCACCGCAACAATACGCCCTCCCAACCGCCGGCATGCGGTGCTTCGCTTCCGCGCGGTCGGCCGCCCCGAGTCCCCCCCCCCCAATCCTGGCCGCCCGCCGTTCAATAGTGCCTTGATCATGGGGCCACAGATGAGGAGAACTCCAAAGCCGTCTTCGAGTCCTACCCCCTTTCCTTCCGATCTAGTGCGTCCTCGAATGGCTTCCCCTCTTCGGTGGTGCGCCTCGTCAACCCGGTCTTCGAAGAACTTGTTAGTTGCGTTTTGTCTTTCTGTGAAAGGGCCACCCAAGGGGCTACCGCGGAAGCGGCTTGGGCGGCGTTGCTTTTATTCCCGCGCTTAGTTTTGCGACCCATGCCCGATTTCACTTCTGCGGGGCATTTGGGCATCTACCCCTTGACCCGGTCGCTAATTAATGTGACACTCGTTTAGCCCATTGGGCGTCAAGAGACCTCGATGCATTGTTTTCCGCCAAACCCGCTCACGCATCCCTTGGCGGTGGGCGGATACCGCCCCCTTCCTCACTTCCAAGGGACGGCACCAACCCCATGTCCACGTCGCAGTCCGTTCATCACGGCGTCTCGGCTAAGGTAGCCGACCGGGCGGTTAGTCTAGCTGCGGATGGGATGAAGTACATTCGTATAATTGAGGCTCAAAACTCCAACCCCGTTTCAAGTGGTCGTGGGGTGCACGAGGAATTATCACGATTGCACCCACAAGATGATGACGACCTCGCGGACGTGTTGCCACATACTTTCTCTCTCTCTCATATTAAACTCTACGCTTCGGAAGCTGATGTAATGGAGGTCATTCCTAGATGGCCTCGAAGTCAAGTCCCCACGTCGATGGCTATAGGTTTGAAACTCTTTGCGCGTTGGGCTCCTATTGTACACTTACCGGTTTAGCCGAAGCCATCATGAATGCCTTGGTTCCACTAGGCACTGCCTCATTCCTTGCCTCGGCCACACTTATCCCGCATGACAAGCTTGATCCCGACAAGCGACGCGCACAAGAGCAACAACTCCGCGACCAAAAGGGGACGTTGCGCCTGATAGGAATTGGCTCCGTTTTAGTTCGTTGCGCGAATCGCGCGCTTCTCGCCGTAATCAGCGACGAAGTGTCTCAATGTTGGGCTGCTCGGCACCAATTTGGGGTCGGCGTCCGCGGCAAGAACGAGATCGTACGATTCATGGTTCGAGCCGCGCTTGGCGCCTCACCGGACTGGGTGGACGTGCAAGGCGACGCTTCCAACGAGTTCAACGAAATCCTACGGTTTCCCTTGTTCGAGTAATTATCATCAAATCCCGCGCTTCGGCCGTTCTCCGCGTCGCTACGAAGCTGCATGGCCGTCCATCTACCCTGTATGTTTACAACTCTTCTCATGCTTATCACCCGGCTCTGCATATCCCGAGTACTCGTGGTGTCCATCAAGGCTGAGTTCTCGGGGCCTTGTTCTTCGCAATAGTCGTCTCTCGGTAATATAAAGAGTTGACTGCGATTTCCCCGAACAAATCCATTTTTGGCGCTTATTCTGACGACAGTCACTTTTTGGGACCACCGCCGTCTCTCGTGACTATTGGTGAGGCTGTGCCGAAGGCGCATGCTAGCGTCAGCCTCACGGTGACCATCCGCAAAAAAACTGTGTGTATCCCCCTTCGGCTGTCGGTGATCCTTTCGATAACTTACCCAGCGGCCACATCATGCGGGGAGTACATGTTTGCACGGAAGGGACAAAAGTGTTGGGGGCGCCAATGTGTACAACCGATTTTGCTCGTGACGTGATTGAAACGGTCTTAAGCAAGTACGAGGCATATGGCGAACGCCTAACGGGTTTGGTAGCTCACCGGCACTCTCGCACTGCGTTGCGTATCCATCAACATTTCAACCGCCGCTTCGGACACTATGCCCGTACGGTCTCCCGCGGGCTTAGCAGGGGCGAGGGCTGCGATGAGACCGTCGTAACCTTCCTCGAGCGCGCTGACACTGCCACCCTTAATGTGGCGGCTGAAATATAGGGCCTTATTGTAGCTAGCCTACCCCGCAACAC
Organism: Tetraselmis chui; assembly: GCA_026401115.1. NCBI lineage: Eukaryota > Viridiplantae > Chlorophyta > Chlorodendrophyceae > Chlorodendrales > Chlorodendraceae > Tetraselmis > Tetraselmis chui. The sequence continues at coordinate 33,582 of JAPMLY010002705.1, forward strand.
TCGTTCCGAGATGTCTCTTCCCATACGTTTTGGAGGTATGGGGGTGCGGGACATGGCTGCTTTGGCGGATGTGGCCCATGTCGGAGCGGCCGGTTTGGCAGTGGGCTCATCTATCCGGTTTCTTACAACGCAAGACGCTCGTGTGCGCGGGGATTCCCACCACGATGTTCCTACAAAGCCGACAATGCATGGACGGCTAGCGACTCCCATGACCAAAGCGGTGTCCCGGACGGAGACGCACGGCGACAACGAGCCCATGTGGTCGTTAGAGTTCGCTTCGTCGTGGGCGCGCTTGGATACCGCGCGCGGTTTTCATGCTCTCGCCGAGTCCGAACCCCCCATAACTACGGCCTTAGCGATGCTTACCCCGAAACGTCCGACGGTGGCTCGCGTAGGCTACGTAGCTGAAACCCAATCAAACAACGAACACATTACTCGGTCACTTGATGGCGTCCGCTCGCTCGTACCCCTTTCCGCGTTTGCCACGGATATCTTTCCAAAGCTACAGCCCGACATAAGTGAGCGTGTCAATTTGCTTCGCTTCGCTAACCTCGCTTCCACGTTTTCTAACCGCGCTCGGCCGGAGCATAGGCTTTTACAGCCCGTCTCGGCCACGACGTCCTTGCGTTTTTGGCTTCGGACCCGCCTACAACGGGCCGCCTAAGCGACCTCCGTGACAAGTTTCTTGCACACTACGATGCCATTCTCCGCGTCGCTGTGTGTCGCATACTCGGTCTACCATCATCATGCATCCTCTTCACTCTACGCTCCCCCATCGCTTGTGTTTCTTGCCATCTCTCGGTTCAAGCTTCGCGGGGTGCATTCGGGTTGGTGGGCGTCGACATGTCGGATGACGCGTGGGCTAGTGCACTTGCTGACCACTTGGCTCGCTGCGGCGGAGATGCTTCGGTCCATACCGCTCACTCCTAGTAAGTGATGGCCCTTGCGGCGATCATCTCCGAGGTTCGTGGCGCACTCGAGGTTGGCGTCAAGGCTCTCACGGACCCCTTGATGTTAGCTCATTTCTTCAACGGCAACAACGGCCTCCCTCCGGATGTTGGTGTCTTGCACTACCACGGCATCCGAAGCTCAAAACTTGCTAATGATGCCGTGTTTTCTCGTTTGTTCGGCGTTTCTAGCCCCCCGTCTCCTGTAGTCGCTATAAGCCGTGCTGAGAAGACCAAGTGTGAGCAATACTCGGAGGGGAGTAAGGAGTCGCCCTAACATCCGCTTCATTCCCTTTGCGGTCACGAGATTTGGTGCTCTCGGCGGCCACGCCACGGCTTTGGTGACATAGTTGGCCAAGCATGCAGCCGCCTCTGAAGGGGTGCACATGGGGAGGTTGTTGGCCTCTTGCCGCCGTTAAGTTCCTCTCGTTGCCCGTGTCGCACACGCGGACAGCGTCTTGTACTATTGCGCGGGCTGTCCGCCGCCGCGAATGATATGGAGGCCGCTTCTTCCTCGGCTGGGATGCCTTATCTTACCACTGCGTTTTTAACACGCGCCATGGGCCGCAAACGCCTCCGTGCTTCCTCGCACGGCGCGGGAGGCGTCGCTTGTCGCCTCCACGTGTTGTGCTTTTTCAGCGTTGCATGGAAGTTTCTTGTGTTCTCTTATATTTCATCTGCTACATTTGTGCACTATGCAGTGCTTCCCTTTGCCGTGCCTTGGATTCTATAACACTTTTGTCACTCTTGGCCCCCCCCACCCTTTTTATTTTAATACATTATATATTAATCTAACGAAATTTGATGTAAATGACAAGATGATGATGAATTCTAACTAATCCTTGGTTGTGTGCACATGGCTGTAACGATATATTTACTGGTCTTAGTATGATACAAATAATCAATCGACAATACGAAAATGACGAGAATGAAATATTTCTAATTATTATCTATGAGTCACATCCAATGAAAAAACAACAATATCATCAGTGGCAATATTATGTTGTTCGTCGATCTACTTATGTTCCCTTTCGGCGGTGTTTGCAGGATGGGCGGCGACAAGTTATACATTTTTAATGATCTTCATAGTACTTTGGAATTCTATCTTCGCTGTGCTTTGCATGAGGGCAGTGCCGATACTGTCGCATGTCTCCATGTTTCTCGGGCTTCGGGGTTTTAATTCCTTATCCTTTTATTTCCGCTATTTTGATTGGTGGTTTCCACTGCTTTTTTGAAAAAAATGTTTATATATGTGACAGTTTGCTTAGAGAACAAACGGCGTAACAATTTATTACGGCTAATGCAGTGTATTATCGGAGCACGGTCGGGGAGGGAGCGGCTGCGCCCTCGCGGTGCATGTGGGCGCGTGCGCGGGATGCTCGGTAGCGATGGTTACACGAAGATGAGGGAATTATGAGAAAGCGAGCCCCATGTTGCCGCATGTACATCTATTTAGACAACACGTCTATACGCATCATAATGTATGCATACTTGTACGTGCAATGAAGTCCTATGATAGCCCCTCTAGGTCATTCACAGCTCACTTATGCACGCTAGAGGTCTATCCTTGTGTATGCTGGTAGAGTGGTGTCTTGTGCGTGGGAGACAACTACATATGTGGGGGTCTTCGGCGTGTGGAACACCGGTGTGGCTCTTATGAGCTGCGTGGAGATGGTCGCTCTTGTTGATGGGGTTACCGCCGTATAGGTGACTTTTGCTGTGTTGGTGAGCGACATATGTGTGGCCACTGTTGCTGAAGGGACTGTCGTCTTGTGCGTGACCGTTGGATTGGTGGCGAGCGACGTATGTATTGCTCCTACTGTTGAGGGGGCCATCATCTTGTGCGTGACCGTTGGTCCGGTGGCGACCGACTGTTGTGTGGCCGCTACTGGTGAAGGGTTCATCGTCTAGTGCATGACTGCTAGACTAGTGGCGAGTGATTGTTGTGTTGTCGTTGCTGCTGAGGGGGTCATCGTCTTGTGCGTGACAATTGGACTTGTGGTGAGCGATTGATGTTTGGCCGCTGCTACTGAGGTTGTGGCCGCGGGTGAGCGGCGTCGGACTTGTGGCCGCTCCGATGAAGTCGGGACTGCTATTCCCCGTGCTAGGTGGCGGCGGCGGCGGCGGCGTTGTGCTGGCCATTGTGCCGGTAGCTCGTCATGCGATTGTGTCACCGCCCAAAGCGTGACTACTCTTTTGCTTGTGAGCGACGTCTCGATGGTCGCTAGTGTTCTCGTGATGGCCGTTTGTGAGCGACGTTGGGCGTGTGTTCCTTTTGGCCGGTGTCGACTTGAATGTTGTCTCATGACGGTGGTGGCGGCGGCGGTGAATTGCCGGCCATGGTGTTCGCAGTACTTAAGCCAGTGCTTCCCGCTGGAGCTCTAGGCACTTGACGTGTGCGTAGCGGAGGCGTGTGAGTGTTCGTAAGGCTAAGAGGGCCCATAACATAAAATCGGGAGGGGACGGCTACCCCTTCGCGGTGCATGTTGGCGAGTGCGCGTGATGCCTCGTAGCGATGGTTCTATGAGGATGAGAGAATTATGAGAAAGTGAGCGAATGTATATCTACCTAGACCGCACATCTATACGCATCTCGATGTATGCATACGTGCAGTGATATCTTATGATAAAGTGAGATCGTACGAGAGCGTAACTGTTAAATAGCTAAATGTAATTAAAAAGAACTTGAAAATGACTTGTCTCCTCCCTTTATTGCATTGGCTTTAGTAGCCTAGACTAGCTCGCCTTCAAACTTAAAGCGACACGCGGCCCGCGGAAGCTTGTCTCATGTGACGTGCTAACTGTCGCCTCGGACGGACGTGACAATACAAGTAGTTGGAAAGATTCTAAAATTCGCATTGAATTATTGTCCCAAACGGTCAAGGTGGACCTCGCCCTCGCCAATGCCAGTCGCCCTCGCCCACTTATAGCGTGCACTATTTATCTAACCCTTTATCATTTGGGGTTTTAGTGTTTTACTCGCTTGTTTTCCAAATACATAATAACTTCCATGCTCCATTCACACAACCGCAAGCCAAACCTCGAGTATTAAGCACGGCATCCGCGCCTCCAAACCCCCTCCGAGAAGTCCACAAGAATAGAATTAAGTGATTCACTGAGCAATATGCAGCTTGGTATGAGCGCTTGAGCAATGCCCGAGCGTGGCCCTCATGACGACGTGTGTAGTTCATATAATCTCATTGGAATTTATGGGCTTAATAATTGGACAAACTCCACCGACACTCGTTTTAAACTCATGCCTAACCATACCATACCGAATGACGGCTTACTGCCTACTTCCTGGCTCTACTACACTTGGGTGGTACCCGGGTGTCGTCGTGCTTGACGTGATAGAGAGAGGGGGGCGTGTTCTTGACCAGCTTATGTTTAATAACATAGTGCATGTCCGGACTTAAGTGGAGGAGTGTATTCCTGCATGAAGTCTCAGTAGTAGGCAATCTGATGTGCCCCGTTAATAGTACCCGTACTGCAGCTCGACTTCATCATCAGACTGATGGTACTTGTACAAGTACTCTCCTCTGATGCGCCGTCCCCATCGCTACTGCTATAACTCTGCCGTCACTCGAAACAGGCGCTCCTCTTCCACCAGAGTTTGCACCAGGTCTGCAACTGACGCCGCAGTCTTGCAGCTACTGGTACCCGCTGTGTTGTACAGCTAGTTCAGCCGCAGGGTTTATTGTGAGAGGCTTCCCTTGACATCGTACGGCAGGCCTAATACGCGGTACGCGACGCTCTTTAGAGCGCCGCCGTCTGTAGCAACCGCGCGCTCGCACCCACAGCCGCCCACTCCGCGCTGCCCCTGCGTCTTCCGGGCTCCACAGGGGATCCAACATGTTTTGCGCAAGTAAGATAGCCTCCCACCTTTGCTTTCCCTCCCTCGCGCAATTCGCGCAAGGCCTTCGACTACAGGGATCAAGCCGAGCCAGCCCTGCCGCGCGCGTGAGGCGTCATAATTGTCATCTTCCACTCACACCGCACATCTCAAAGAGAGCACTCGCAGCGCTGACTGAAGCACCAAAGACACACACTTAAACAGTGGCAGCACATGCGTGTCTCCATCCAGCGGTGGGAAGATGGCTGTTATTTTTCCTGGTATCTCGGACGGAGGGTACTGTAAGTAACTCGGGTCTCGCGCTGTTCTGCAGTTTCCGGGAACGTCCCCGAAAATCCTGTCGTTTCCAAGCGCTCCGGACATCTCTTTGAACGGCAGCTCATCTTGAAGCACATCGAGGTACGATCCATATGTTTGCTTGGGGTTGTCTCCACGCCCAGCACGCCAACCACACGCCAGTGCTGAGTGCTGTGCGAACCCGTCGGTGGTAGAACACGGGGAGGTGCCCTATCACCGGCGACGAGCTTGGCGTCGACGATCTGTTAGATTTGACGACGGACAAGGTTCGACCACTGAACAAACTTTGTCCCAAGGAGATGCCGACTGTTGTGCTTAGCGCGCCCAATTTCTGACATGCTGCCTTCTACCCCAAGGCTGTGAAACCCAGGACTGCGCAGGGCACCAGTATCCCTGGCCTTCTCGGCCATTTTCAAAATGTAAGTACGCTTATTTGTTTGTTATTTATGTTGTTTTTTGTTTTATTTAAAACACGAAGACATCATTGCTTGGGCACTGAAGAGGCACATGTGTTCTGACATATCGTAGGAGTGGGATGCCATGATGCTGGAAACGCATGCGCTTAAGCAAAACATGCACAAGCTGCGCCAGGAGCTGTCTCACGCTCTGTACCAGCACGACGCTGCCTGCCGTGTCATTGCACGTCTCATCAAGGAAAGAGATGACGCAAGGAGGCAGATGGAAGAGGTGCATGCCAGCTTAGCTCATTTTGGCTTCGCCTGTCTATACCCTGCCTGCCATGGTGTGTGTAGTGTGACAAAGCATGGGCGTGGGAATTCGCCTGCCTCAGATTGCAAAGGCAGGGAATGTCAGCAGCCAGAATGGGAAGCGCGCGGCGAGCAGTGTAGAAGGGGATCAGGTTGAGAAGCGCGCTAAGACAGGGATCAGCCCCGAGGTGGAGGCTCTGATGACTGAGGCGAGTGCCAAGCTGTCCAAGGGAAGGAAGAAGCGCTCCATCCCTGAGGGCACCGTCTCGCAGGACGAGCTGGCTGCCTTCAACCTCGGCTCAACAATCCCATTGCACAAGACAACCACGGTGTGCAGCCGCGCTACCTTTGATGTGCCCCGTTCTCACCCAGCTCACATTTGAATGGCGGCGACTCAGAGCGGCGTGGTGTGCTCTTTCTTCAGGGCGGCATCAACAGCATTGCCTTTTGCCCGTTCGTCCCGGAGTCCACATTGGTGGCATCAGCAGGGAATGATAGCACCGTCCAGGTTGGTGCCAGTATTGTCTTCATTCGCATTTAACAAATTGCAGGCACACCTAGTGATTTATTTCCCCTTTGCTGTGTGGTAGATTTTCGATTTGTCTCGCGGAGTGGAGCTGGGCAAGCTGACAGGGCATTCAAAGAAGGTGTCAGCGGTGTCGTTTGTGGGCGGCCCTGAGGCCTTTGTCACCGGCTCCGCCGACCAGACTGTACGGCTGTGGAAGGGAACAGAGGACAGGTGCGTCGGCTGGAGCTGTTGTGTCATCATCACCGGTATTCACTGACACGGTGATAAGACAGCTGATACAGCTGACGTCGTGGCTGTGGGTATATTATTTACAGGTTCGAGTGCGTTCACGTCAGCAAGGAGCACTCTGGCGCTGTCACTGATATCACCATGCATCCCACCGGCAAGATCTTCATCAGCGCTTCAGAGGACAAAACTTGGGCGCTTTACGATGTTGACACTGCAGAGTGCATGCTGCAGGTGCACCCCCCTCTTTTCTCCTCACCTCCAACGAATATCAACCCATTAAAGCACCTTACTTGCAACATCATTTGATCGTCTCGCATGACTTTGGCACTGCGCGTGGTGCGCAGGTTGCCAACCCTGAGATCACTGCGGGATACACCTGCGCGTGCTTCCACCCCGATGGGCTCATCCTTGGGACAGGCAACGCAGACCACTGTGTGCATATTTGGGAGGTGGGTGAATGAATGGGGCGCTGATGCGAGTTGTGGTCTGCGTGTTCTTACTTTTGTACACAACCCTTCCGTCTGTCATTTTGAAAGTATACATGCTAGCAACCAATGGTAGTCGCGTGTCTCAGGTCCGGTCCACCAAGAACGTGGCCAAGTTTGACAGCCACACCGGCCCAATCACCAGCCTCAGCTTCTCCGAGAACGGCTACTATTTGGCCACCAGGTAAGGCTGTCCCACCATGAATTTGAGAAGCGCACTACATCCAGTTGCTTCACCATGATATACTTTACCGCACTGATATACCTGAGAAATGAGAAAACGGCCATCATCTCATTGTCTCGCCACTTGACCACTTTGACATTTCTGCTTACTAAAAAATTAAAAAAACAGTGCTGCGGATGGAGTCAAGTTGTGGGACCTTCGGAAGCTGAAGAATTTCAAGACTCTGGCGCCCGTCGACGACGCCCCCACGTCCTGCTGCGCATTTGACAAGAGCGGCAGCTGGCTCGCCGTCGGCGGTGGTGCCGGTGTCCACGTCTACGGCGTGAAGCAGGTAAGCGGGTTCCCCTTTTCAGTGGATTAGTTCCCCCACAGCCCTGGTTGTGTTGCTGTTCCAGCTCTGACGCGACCGCGGTGGTACCTGCAGGATTGGAGCATGATCAAGGCCCTTCCCAATCTCAGTCAGAAGGGCGCCGTGTCAGTGGCGTGGGGGCACCTGGGGAAGTCGCTCGCGGTGGGGGCGCACGACCACAACCTGAGGCTATTCGCACAATGATTGTCGTCATTGGGGGAGGGGCGTGTCTGCGGAGACAGTTGTGAAAACGACCTGCCCTTGATTAATTTGCCATGGGTTTCATGTTCTGCTTGCTACCCCTCTCTTCCGCAAGTGGCCCGCACAGTGCACCCCACTTGCACAGATAATGCCAATGCACAATAAAGATGCCTTTGCTGAAGCCAACTCCATGCTATCATGTGCACACTCACCTTTGTCTGTCAACTTTGCCTAGTGGATGATTGTCATCCTCAAAGCTAATCGTCATCGGTACTTGTGTTTCCCGCGGATGATCCCCCCCCCCCCCCCCCCCCCCCCCCCTTTTGAATCTTCCGCGGTGGCTTGCTATCAGCCATGCCCGAGCAAATGAAAATGATGTACGACATGTACCAATAACCTTCCAGTGGTTTATGTCATTTTATGCGCATCAGCCACGACCTACCAGTAGAAACTGCGTAGTAGTTTAAAGTGTTGGACCACGTCACATCTCAAGGGGGAAAGATGCACAAAATGGTCGGTGTTAACCTTCTTGGGAGTAGGCGATAATATTTTGCGTGCGCTGTGTCAATTTTCAACGACCCCCTTACTGCCTGAATCGAGCCTAGCTT
>JAPMLY010002706.1:5000-45000 GCA_026401115.1 Tetraselmis chui
CGCCAGGAAAATGCGGGTTCGAAACGCTCTCGCATTTCCGACACCATATGTAGTGTGACTCACCTCATTTATTTTGCATGATTGCTTAAGTTAAGGCTTTTGTGGCGACGTGCGGAAATCGACAGCGGCGATAGAGTTGTTTATTTTTAAGGTTGCTGCCATTTTCATGAACAAGTTTAGCCCCTCCCCCGCCGAACATCAACGCGCTCCTAGAACACCATGTCTGCGTTGTCCGTGTTAATTGTGTCCGTCAGGTAATTCCATCTATCGACTTGAAATCTGTGTGCGCACTAAAGAGGTTGAATGGCCCAAATTCGAAGCCCAAAATAAGAAAGCAAGAGTGCAAAAAAGATGTCGCGGAACAGAATGCTCCACCGTCATCCGCCGTAACCGCATTTGTAATTACGCTTCGAATGGGGTGGTTTGGTTTTAGAGACAGAGTAAAGCATTTGCTCATCGTGTGTCTTTTTTTTTTTCACATGTCGTGTATTTTCACTGGCCGTTGCGCTCATCACGCCGCCCGTCCCTCCCGCGTGGCGTTGCGCTGCTGTCCCAGGGTTTGGCCGGACGGTGCGGACGGTGCTGGAGGGGATGCAGCGCGCGCGGTTGGACTACGTGGATATGGTGCTGCTGGCGGAGAAGGCGGCGGAGAGCGAGAACAAGACCAGCTCGCAAATGTACCCCAGCTGGAGCGCGCTCGAGGTGAGCTGATAACTCATGCCGAGTCAACTCAGATGTCAACTCAGCCAAGTTGGATACGCAATTTCATGAAAATGTGTTACGCGCGTGAAAGATAGGGCCCGCAGAACTCGACCGATTTATTTTCTGTCCTTTTGCATTTAATAAGATTGAGGTCCTCGAAAATTGTGTGGGGGCGTATTAACGGCGACGGTGCTATATTGCACAATTTCACGTATGTATGATACACCACACGCTTTCCATGCCACAAGAGTGTTATCTTCTGACATTCAGTTTCCAGCCCACTTCATTGCATGTTGACATGTGATGCTACGCATGTTTTCCATACAACAAAATGTAGGTTGCCGCAAATTGTTTTCTGTTTCCTGTGGCAGCGAAGTCGCGTCGTCATCTCTCTAGTCACAACGCACCCCTCCCCCCCGTTGGCCGTCTTTATCAAGCAATGAGCTGAGGGTTGCCTCCCCCCTTTGTTTCTCCGTTGCCGTGGACAGTCGATGTGGAACAAGCAGGTGGTGCGCGACCTGGGCACCCTCGACGGCGAGCTCAGCTTCAACCTCTTCCTCAACAAGCGCAGCGTCGCCCCCGTCCGCGCCTCGTCCCGCTTCATGGACCCCTTTTACCCCGACCGCACCGTCGCGGACAGCCTCTACCTCCGGGTGAGCCTCACTCGCCGCGACCCGCTTTCCCCCCTCGCCCCTGAAATCTTAAAACTCTGCTGAAGGCACATAATTTGAGGATTTATGCATATTCCGGATTATCTACTGCTTTTTAATTCTGATTAAGTAATTATTTACCCGCTTAGGCAGGAGGCTCGCTTTCGGCACATAGCAGATGTTTGCGAATTTCATATGACATACGTTTCAACATGTCTCGGGGTTTCCGCCCCCTTCTTGTCTCCTTACTTCCTTGGTGCTGGTTTTCACTGCTTTCCTTTGTAAGTCATATTTTATTTTAACATATTTTGCTAAAAAACAGTATTATTCGCAACTTGATATCTATTTTTAAATTGTTTACAAATACGTTGCTTGTTCGATTCATTGTCTCACTTCCGTTTGAAGTAAATGATACATGTTTTGTCGCATATTGATATTATGTATATGCTGTCCCCTTCTCATGGCCACGTTTCGAATCACAACACCAATGTGAAGTGTTTTTCATTGGCTTAGGCCTGTGGGGTCTCCCCTGTTTGATTGGTGGTTCCACTGCTTTTTCTTGAAAGGAACATTTCGTATTTTCCATTGTCAAATCAATTGACAAAAATGAATCGTCTCTGCGCCTGTTTTGCAATTTGTCACAAACCCTCCCCTCCGTCGATGTTGCACACAGTTGGAATTCAAATATGGGATGGTTAACCTCTCAAAGTGTCAGTTGATGGTGTTGTTGTGGTGGCGGTGCGTGGCAGGGCACGATATACTTTGCGCACGACATATTGGGCGGCCACTGGGTGAAGAGCGGCCTCGTGCTGCATCCGCCCGTGCGAAACTGCAGCGCCGCGCTCGCGCTGTCCAAGCGCCTCAAGCGCACCCTCCCCGAGCTCGTAACCCGCTGGGCGCTGCAGCGCGGGGTGCTGCCGACGTGGTCGATGGCGGAGCTTGGGGAGGCGGAGGTGGGGGAAATAGGGGGGGTGTGGGAGTTTCAGCTTAGCGGGGCGCAGATGGGCGTGTTTGACCGGCTGGACGGGCAGCCCGTGGGGCGGGGGCTCCCCGCGGCGTCGCGCCTGGTGGAACTCACCAAGGCGCTGGCCAAGAGCAAGGCGAAGGGTGGGGTGGCGGGCAAGGGGGGCGGCGGGGGAAGAGGGGGGGGAGGGAGGCAGAGCAGTCGCCGTCGATAGGAGGTTGCGCTGTTTCCAAAGTGTTTGGATACCTGCAACAGCTGAATCGTGTAGCAACCAACTGTTGTGCTGTTGTAATTGCATCCCATTGTTGTGTCATGTGTGCATCCTCGCTACTCCGTGACACATGCGGAGCTTATCTATACAAAGCGTTGCCGCTGATAACATTTGAGCCCTTAAATAAATCACCCGCGCGTTTCTGTTTCTTGATGCCATCGACGATGACTCCGGTCGTCAATGCTGATCAAGTTTATGGGAGATATGCTTTCACCGATGCCTCCTTATTTTGGACGTAGTAACAGCGAATGGCAAGTTTTGTTATGAGATGGCGTCGATGTTGGCGCGGTTCCAACGGAGGAGGTATGGCGGTGTCATGTTTGTGCATTTACATGTGAGAGGTTCTCCATTTTTTTCCGGCGCATTCTCCCATGAACCCCTCCTTTAATTAAGCCCTTCCTTTTCTGCACACACTCGTTACAAATGATGGCTTTGCGCTGAGCTCAGTTTTCTGGCTTCCACTCTGGGGGCATGATGTCCGGCCAATCGCCTGCAGGAGCGGCAAGTGTTGGTGGGTGAAGAGGGGGAGGAGGGGTTGATTAGTAGCCCCTCGTCATGGCACGAGTCATAGCCCCCCTGCAAGGGACATAACGCTGAACATTGAAGCATGCGAGGGCGAAGATATAAAACACGGTGTGCACTCGCCATGACTGTGGATGTGTGAGTGAACATGTGTGGGGGGTGCATGTATGTGATCAGTGTACTTGCCTCTCCGTGCATCCTGTGTATGGTGTCATCTTCGACATAATCAATCGCAAAAATATAACAATTACATTTGTAAATTATCATTTTCAGCTCTCTCCCTCTCCCTCGCGGGCTTTGTGTGTGTGTGTTTGAGGAGCAGACTTACCCCTGGATCCGAGCTTAATGTAGAGGAGCTTCTTTCCAGCGAGGTCAAGGCCAGGGGAGTCGTCCTCTCGGGTGAGCAGAGTCTTCATGGCGCTCAGGATTTGCGGCAGCGCCTCGCCCACCACCTCGCCCGCCGCCTGCCCCGCCGCCACCTTCACCTGAATCTCAGCCTGCGCGTAGGCCTCGTTCTGCGGTCGATCCTCCGACGACGACACACTCCCTTCGTCCCTCACCTCCTCTACCCAAATGCAGACGTGGCCGTACAGGTGACGCCACGCATCTCCGCGCGCCGCGACGCCGCCGCCGCCGCCGAGTGTGCTTACGACGTTGCGAACCGTGGGGCCGAGTTGCTCGCAGACCACCGCCTCGACGGCCGCGACGGAGCCCCAGCCCTCCTGCTCCAACACCGTCTCGACGCTGCTACCGGTGAGCTGCTCGAAGATAGCGCCCGTGGAGAGCGGGACGTAGTCGAGCAGAGGCGCCAGCGTTTCGCCTAGTCTGAGGTTGATCGCGTCGCTGTCGCCCACCATAGACACTGACACACCCTGTCGTCGCCATAAAGCAACATTCACTGACCGATCCGCTAAAACCTGGAATGGCTCAGATCGCGGGCATATTATCGTCGGGGTGGTGGCTCGCTACCTTGAGTAGCTCAATCACCTCCCCCGCAAGCGCCTTCAGCTCGTCGCTCAGCTCTACGTCGTTGGGGTCGATAAATTTAAAAACCGTCGCGCCGCTTTTCTCGACGCTCACCTCGACGTCATTGGAGTCGCCAGCAGCGTCGGCCGCGGAAGCCTCCACCAACCGCCGGCGCTGGCGAAGCTGATGATGTCGGGGCTGAGGAATATTGAGATATAATGCTTTCTGCTGTGGGGCAGGCCGCGTTGTGCGGGGGGGCGAGGTGAGGCCGTGGGCGGGTGCCGTCGGAGAGGCGGCCGCGGCGAGCCGTGATGCCATTATGTAGAGTTTTGACTAAGCGATGAGGTCCACTATGACCGGGACAGGCTAGAGTATGTGGTTTCCAACGAACTGAAACCGCACCCACAACGGGACTTAAAGCAGAGCCGAGAGGTCTTCTTAAGTGTTCCACTCGTCAACTGCGGTTGCAGACTTGCAGGCGATCCGTTTGTCCGCGTGCAAGCCGCCATAATCAGCCGCAGTATGGGCTGAGTCGGGTGCGAAGACTCCAGGGCGCGCGCTGGCGCGCGGGGTGAGACTTCCCCCTGTATCCACATGCACGCATTGGAGCAAGACTTTCTTACAGAACAGAAGTCAGGGAATGCATGCGATGAAGAAAAGTTGTAAGAATGGATTTGTTATGGTATGGATTCAGGTTTTCATAATTGGGGTAGGGGAGAGAAGGGTGGAGGGAGAGAGAGGGAAATAAAGGAGAGTCGGAAAGGGGAGACAATAAGGGGAGAGGAAAAAGAGCAGGGGGTAGAGAGAGAGAGAGAGGGAGGGAGATGGAGAGAGAGAGAGAGAGAGAGAGAGAGAGAGAGAGAGAGAGAGAGAGAGAAATGTGCAAGGGACATTCAAGGTGAGGGGACATAGGGAGAGGGAGGGGAGAGAAAGAGAAAGAAAGGACGGAGGGGATGAAAAAAAGAGGGAGAGACATAGAGAAACAAAGTAGTGAAGCAAGTATGAAAGAAGTGTGATAGTTTGCTTAGAGAACAAACTGCGCAACAATTATTTACAACTCATGTAGAAAGAACGTGCGAGAGCGTAACGGTTTGCGACGTAGATTAATGCAATTAAAAAGAGGAAACGTAAAGTGATTTGTCTCCTCCCTCTACAACGTTGGCTTATGTAGCCCAACCTAGCTCGCCTTGTGTCTTGTATCACGCGATCCTCGGAAGCCCGTCTCATGTGACGCCCTGACTGTCGCCTAGGACGAACGTGATCATACGCGCCGTGTCGCTAAGTTAATCTCACCATTAAGCACGCTAGTATTGCAATTTATGTGAGTTGAGCTTATTACAATGGTTGTGAAACTGCGGGTGTACACTTCCTCGGAGTTTACGAAATGCAACTAGTAGAGATACATACGAGTCCTACGATCGTTTGTATAATGTAATAGGACATTACTCGCCACACTCGTACGCTCAACCTCTAATAAAAGTCGGAAATCAGCCTCATGCCAACCCTCTAATAAGCCTCGCGCCAATTGTAGTAGGTCTTCAGCTCCTCTTGTTAAAGTAACTGCGAGCGGGGTAGTCTTGCTCGGTGAGATGTCCTCATGAAGTCTATGTACTCTTGGCGAGTGGTAAATTGGAGCCAATTATGTGAGTCCAAGAAATGATGTAACGCAATTGTACGTTGTACTTCATTTAGTCGATGCTAATCAAGTGGAATATGCTCATCCTTGAAATGAGTGTAGAACATTAGGTACTTTCCTTGGCGTCGTGGAATTATGTCGATCTTAATTAACATCAAGGTCGTACTCGTCATCATTTTCACGAGTTGTGACGGGAACATAAGGACGTGACGCAACGGTAGGATAGGGACGTATAAATCTTTACGTGGAATGTTGGATGTAGTCGCATAATAGACGGTAACTCCAAGATGTAACGGTTTGCACCAATCTTCTCCGACATTGCTAAGGGTTACAATTGGATGCCCTTCGTCTTTCGATTAAGTTGACCGCGTAGAAAAAGGCCCTTTCTAGCAACCGAACCTTTGTCTCTCGCTATAATTGGAGTGTTGTCGACGGCTGAGAACGAGTTTATATGTCATCTTTTTGCACTAGTAACACACGACGTAACTAATTCATGCACCTCACGTAACTGCCGTAATCGCTCTTGAGCAACTGTAGAAATTGTAATCTATTGAGCAACTGTAAATTATTACACCCGGTCGCATTGGCAACAACAAGCCCGGTGGTTCCTCATGTCACAAGGCGTTGTCCGCCTCAAACGGGGTGTCCACGACTCCATACGTCCAACTAGCGTTGTAGACAAATTCGACTTGTGGCAACCAAGTCACCCAATCACTTCCGTCGAAGCACGTAAAACTCGCAGAAGTTGTTGGGACGCAGAGTTAACTCGCTCAGATAAACTATTAGTATATCATATCAGTAAGTCATATCAGGATGTCGACTTGAAGACATGTTTAATTTAGTAGTTCCTAGGCGTCTCCAAAGTGTTTGCCAAAATACGTTGACAAATCGTGGGTCTTCATCGCTAACTAACACACGCGAAAGGCCATGTAAAATGTAAAAAGACCTTGGCAGATTCGTTAAATGTAATCCCTTTTGTACAAGGAAACAAGTGCACCATTCGTGTCAAGTGGTCAACAACCGCCAACTCACTTTCGAAACCTGCACTTATAGGCAAGTGCGTTAGAAAGTCTAATCCAATTGTGTGCCATGGTCGAGGCGGAACATGTGACGGGTCTATAGCGGCCGCCATTTGGGTCGCTCTCTTGCGCGACGGCAAAAAACACATCTTTGGCACTAGTCGTTAACGTCTTGTCGAATGTGACGCCACCAAAACCTGTCTAGAGCCTTAGACAATGTACTCCATCTTTTGTTGTCCAAAGACATATTTCGTAAGACGCAGCTGAAGTCCTTCCTCCTAAGTATTGAATCGTAGTAAAACAAGACGCAGATGTTCCACGTGTAACGAGTATTGTCATGCAAAAATACATTGCAATACATGTACACGTAATCGTTACTCACTTTACTTGTACTTTTCCATCGGAAGGACGTACTACATGATTACGCCGCCACTGCAATTTAGAGAGGGTAATGTTATGTATTGTACTTCAAGTTCCCCCGGTACGTGCATGTATGCACAGTTAATCTAGCTAGCTATATGACGCGCTAGTCTGATTAGCAGACACGGACGAGCCGCGTCGCTTGTTCCTTCAAACGGTTACGAGGACCATGCGAGAAGCAAGTGCAAGCTAGCTAGACTGGAGCCAATTAAGCCTATTGTGCAATGGAGAGAGGTGGCGAAACTTTAAAGCAATCCCTTTGCTCAATTGCAATCTACTATTAAACACTTAATAATCAAACATCTGTCATCTCTCCATCTGCGCTTTTACTTGCAAGAGCATCACAAAAAAAGATGTGTGTAGAACGGGACAAACTTGTGTTAGCATATAGCTCTCGACATGCAAACTTCCACAATAGTTTCGGAGCTCTTGATATTCACACGTTTTCGTTGTTGCTTGAGTTGTTCGACGCTGCTTATTTGATTCGACATGGCTTCCCTTGGTCCCGGAATTACGTTGCGGTCGTACTGCTTGTCGGTGGCTCGAAAGCCTCACATATCAAATTCGTTTTACAACGTGAACACCGTACTATTTAAACTTGGTATCATGTAGGTTCGATTTTGCCTAGTGAAGCACTCCTCAACGCGGCCATTTGCGAGTTGTTTGAGGAAACTGGCTTAACCTTGACCGTCGGCGATCTTACGTTATTGGTGGTATCCCTATTCGAGTGCCGTTATCCGCTAGGCAATACCAGCTCGTTCGCGTCTTCTCTTGTTCCGTACATAAATGCTGAAATGCGCATACGGTACTCGTTCCGTACATAACTGCTGACATGCGTACGCAAGCTAAGGTCGAGCAATTGATTCTTCACCCTGACGGTTCTTACTTCGCTCCGGCTATTGTTGACATTGACGGCTTTCTCTTACGCCATCTACGATTGGGCTTGCAAGGGAGACTCAATGTAAGTACGAAATGTTACATTTTGGATGCGCGGCTCAATGGGAACCTTTTCGAGGCGCTGCAATTTCTCGACAACTATTTCTTCACGTGGACTCGTCGTTAACGAAGCACCTCTTCTTCCGCCTCCGTTCCACGAGTGATGACTGTGCTATTGTGCGGAGGCTCATCAAAGGCTACGTCCAAGAGATGTTTCGTGAGATGCCCACTGGCTTACGAATAGAAGTTCCGGCCCCTACGACCGAATTTGCTGGCATGAGCGTAACACCGAGACGCGTCGTAAGGCTGGAATGAACGCAACCTACAAGTCAAGACGAGAGCCACGAGGATTGGCTAGAGATGCAGCCTCAACGTCACGTTGGGCATAAATCCTAAGTCGTACAACGTTGTCGTTTGGGTTACGTCTCAGTTCTCATGTGCTTAGGACAGGTGGTAGCTCAATCGTACGCAGCATGTAGCCATTCCAAACACGTTAGACTCTTTGGTTGCAGAGATTCGTAAGACGTCTTTACTGCCTAACATCCGAGACGATGCAATAACGGCCCTACTTCAACTTACGTAGGGTTCCCAAAGTTACACCATCTACACCCAGCAGTTCAACGACTTGTTTAGGAGGTCTCGACAACACTTGAAAGACGACTTCTTGTGCGTATGTATCGTCAAAGGGCTTTCGAATTTTCAGGCTGAGTCTCGTCGTTCCCGACAAAAGGACTGCAACATGCCGCTGGTTGAGCTACAAAACTTCATCAATCACATGCATTACCTGTAGCAAGCAAACAAAACATGACAGACATGTGTCGTCTGCATCAGTTTTCTCTCGATAGACAAACTTCCACACTTGTCTCGGAGCTCTTGTCCTTAACACGTTTTCGCTGTTGATTGAGTTGTTCGACGATGCTTGTTTGATTCGACATGTATTCCTTTGGTCCAGGAAATTATGTTGTGTTCGTACGGCCTCTTGATGACTCGAAAGCCTCACACATCAAACACAACGCAGAAAACGGCCCGATTTTTCCAGACATCAGGATGTACGTGTATGCTATGGCACACCATGCGTTGCTTCCGTCACTAACCAGCAACCCAAAAAACCTGTCAATTACCCCCCAGGGTATTAAAGAGGACGTACGGACTGTGTGCGCCCAAATGGTGGCCGTGTTGGTCGCGGATGATGTTTGAGTGGCGGTGCAATGGATCAAGGCCGTGCTGCGGTATTTATCGGCATATCGAGTGACAAGCGACACGTTCATCATCATCATGCCACACGTTTGTATGTTCAGCTGAAATAAGTTTTAAAAGCAGCGAGCGGCAGAGAGCCGGGAAGCACCGAGACTTGTCGCTGCGATAGCGTGAGCTATAATATGCGGAGGGGCGCAGTGCGATGGCGCGGACGCGGAT
Source organism: Tetraselmis chui (assembly GCA_026401115.1). NCBI lineage: Eukaryota > Viridiplantae > Chlorophyta > Chlorodendrophyceae > Chlorodendrales > Chlorodendraceae > Tetraselmis > Tetraselmis chui. The sequence continues at coordinate 14,503 of JAPMLY010002706.1, forward strand.
CCAGACTCGCAGTTTTGCCGAATTTTGTTTTACAGACCTAGCACAACTTGAGCCGCTTCCCCATCCCCACGACCACAAACACACACACACACACACACACACACACACACACACACACACACACACACACACACACACACACACACACATACACACACACACACACACACACACACACACACACACATACACACACACACACACACACACACACACACACACACACACACACACACCGCTGCGTCCAGACTCATACACACACGTCGCCAATAGGCACACATACCATTAAACACACACAAAAACTTTACACGTATACAAGCGTGACTCGCTTAATCACAAATGAGGAGGTGAGATCCCTTCCATGCTTTTTCCCACCTGCGGCTCATGAAAATGGGCAGCATTCTCTGATGCTGCCGCGGTTGTAGAGGAGTCCTGCTTCCACAGTAGGCGGCGGAGGAGCTGTTGCCGAGTCAGGAAGGCGCCGTCCGCCATGCAGCCGCGGCAGAGGAGCACATGACAACGGTATATTGGGTTGTAAACAATGTGGTATTTTATCAGACACTGCCCAAGTGATGGTTGCACCTACAGAGAAACACACACCCAGTCATAGACATTTGACCATTTACATCAGTTCTCATATCAATACTCGTAAAAATAGGTACACACACACAAAACACTCGCTCAGTCCCTCGTCTCGCTCCTCACAGTCACAGTAAAACACCGACACGCATACACACACACACACACACACACACACACACACACACACACACACACATGCAATCCCACAAATTCAAACACTCCCAAACACACTCACGCACAAACACACACAAACACACACACACGAACACACACACACACACACACACACACACACACATGTTGGGGTGATCTGGAAGGAGGTGCCTGATTGAGGTTAATGAAATAAAAGAGACGAGGGAAAGGCACGGGGACCAACCACCACTTCGTTGTGGCAGTCCAGAAGAGCATGCAAAGCCTCCAATGTTGCACTTACAAGCCACTATAGAAGTTCGAAGCTGCATAGCTTTATTCTTGTCTTCACGATGTCGGTGCCGCACGTCGGGCCGGAATTAAGTTGGCATCTTTATCAAACGTTGTAGCTGTGAACATTTTACCTTCTCTAACTTTGCATTCGACTGCTATCGCGATAGCTAACGACACGATCCATGTGATAAATCTAAAAGCAACAATTGTCCCGAAAGCCCGACAACGCCAGACACAACAACCATCGACGGCAGAAATACCACAACCACAAATACCACTAGCTGCTGCCATTCCCACCATAACCAGCCGCCTACGCATCAGCAGCGAGCAACAGCAACGGCTATGCCTTAAATTTACCAGTAGTTGCATAAGCAGCAACAGCAAAAGCATCAGAAATAACAAACACAGACACACACAGACACACACACAGACACATAAGCACACATACACACACATGTACACACACACACACACACACGCATACGTATATGTTTCCTCCTATTTTCCCAAGAAACACTCTCTCTCATATGAAAGCAAATATACGCACACGCACACACGCACATATACACGCTGACATATATCATATATCACCATCAACTGACAATAGCAATAAGTGACAACTGAGTTGTCCACAGCAAAAACAGCAACACCATCATGTTAACATGAAGCACCTACAGCGGCAAGAACTGTTCGCATCAGGTGCAACAGCAATACTAAAAAATGGATTAGCGGCATCCCACATCATGAGAGCTGGTCACCAACATAATCATCAACCCATAATGTTGTAGAGAAGATAGGGGGAGGGTTAAAATATACCAATACAAGACGACAGAGAAAGAAAATAAGTAGAAGGGTAGGGGAGGAAGGGGTATGAAAGCAAGTAGGTGAGTGGGGGTTGAGGGTTGGGGGGAGGGGGCGGGGAGGGGGATTGAAAGGATGGAAAGAAGGTGGAGATATAGATAATGTGAAAAGGAATTACAAGGAGAAGCACGCATCAACAACATGCCACATAAGGGGATCACGCCACCAACAGTTTTACCAATCCATAATAATCTGAAGGTAAGGGGAGGGCTAAAAAGATAAGAATGAAAACGATCGAGAGGAAATTAGTAGAGCAGTAGAGAATTGATATAGGAAGGGGTATGTATGGAAAAGGTAAGGGGAAGGGGAAGAAAAAAGAGGGAGAGAATGTGGAGAAAGAGGAAAAAGCATCTGAAAGCGAAAGAAGAAACAAAACTAAAGAACATCTCAATTGAAATCATGAGTGGTGGTTGGGGTAGTGAATTGGGTGAGAGGGGAGATGCGAGAGTATGGTGAAGGTGATGAGAAGGAGCATCCTTAGTATTCTCTAGAATAAAAGAAAAGGAGAGAACTGCCACAACGACAACAACTACCATTAACATGAGCTATAGTGAGTTTAAAACTGCAAAAGCATCAACATGCAACATCACTTTCAACTACACCAAGCATGACATCAACGACACCAAACAGATTAACAAGGAACTTGTATGCATGCGTAGCTACTGGCACATGAAAGCAAAAAATACACATAACAAGTGTTACATTCCAAGGTTGATAATCCTTGGGGTAGATAACTCCGGAGACAAGCCCCCCCCCTCTCCCTTCCCATCCTGACAATATATATTGCTTCCGCTATCGCCGCTGGAGCACGGTTGTAGCGCTCCACATATCACATTCGCATCCCCGTCGACTGCCACCTACCTTTTGCTTTTTTTATTATTTAGGCGTTGTCCTTCATCTAACCTGCCAAACGGTTAAAAGGGAAGTCAGCCGTACCCTCAACATGGAGATAGTTGACATTTGGAAGTCGCGGCCCGACTCATGAAGGGTGGGTGCGTGACAGAGTCTAGCCCCCCGCGTCGCGCTCCGCGACATCCACGGGAGTCAGCGATGGGCCTAGGCATATTATATTTGCACTTTATCGGCGCTCGCCGGCGGCGCAGCGGCGGCGGCCCCGGCGTGGGATACGCTCGCATGTCCGTTGGCACCTACCTCTCCCTCCACGCGGTGGGCGCCGGTAACCATGTAGCCGTGCCAGGCTTGGCACGGTAAGGGGCTAGATAAGGTACCAGCAGCTGGGATTCGCGGGATCAACAGTTATCGGGAAGCCATGTACGGAGGGCTTTGAAAACATAAAATCCGTACACCAACACTAAGATCTTTCGCTCGGCCCGTCCGATATGTCTTTTCGCGACTGATAACTGACAAATACTCTCCCGACAAGAGGGCGGGGGCGGTGTTTGAGACATGTTTTTGGCGAAAGGGGGTACGGACAGAATACCGGTGGGACGCAGGTGTTAGAGGTGGCGGCGGGTTGCCTGGAAACAGCGCCAGGGCAAGGCGCTCGCTAGTAGTCGTCCATCCTTGTGAGATTCGAATCTCCTTGGGAGTGATGCTAGGAGCTACATAGGACGGAGGAGGGTCGCAGCCGGAGGAGCGACACGGTATGGCGGCGGAGGACCACATTAGCGACCGCCGCCAGAAAAAATCCGGTACGGAGGGTTTTCGGATAAATGATTTCCGTACCCAACATCTTGTGAAGAGTGGCGACTTGATCAGGGAGTTCGACCAACCTCTCCCCCAGACAGTACCCGGCTGTCGGTAGGTTGCCTAAGGCGAGGTGCCTAGGGCTATCTCAGCGGCACTGCTTATAAAGGCGCCCCCCTGACAGCGTCAACCATTGGGGGAGGGTACGGGCGGATTTCGCACGATAAGATAGGTGTTGGAAACAAACGGAGACGGACATGGGATATGCAAAAATCTAGTGCGGAGGCATGAGTGCCCACCAAACACCATTTGCAGCTATGGACTTCCTCTCTCCCCAGCCCATGCAAGGATAGGAAAGTATAGGCTAGGATGCGAGCTGCGACGGGAGGAGCGGCGATATCTCGGACGTGGGAGAGTGTGGATCAGGACGGGACAATTGACGACCTGTACGAGGGGGTTTTTCGTCCGCCTTTCCCACCTAGCTCCGGAGTCGCACATGAGCATAGGTCAAATAAGCCCGTCACGACGAGCGCCAATTTATCAGCTAGGCTGGTTAGCGCCCTTTTAGCAGCTCGAGGAGGTTGCGCATCGCGGAGACTAGCGATAAATCATTTTCCATAGCTAGTGTACAGTTATTGTTCACTAGCATGAATTTGGCGGTATTGTTATTGCCATTTGAGAGGTTGGGATTAGTGGATTTATGGCGTATGTCCTACCATAAAAACGGTACTCTAGAAGGCCCGATCACAAGGGCGCTCGAAGACAGGAGCCGTTAACTCGATGATTGTTGTAAACAATTTCATTTTTATTAATTTTATGTGCTTTATCGATATAGGACCGGTTCGGCGTGTAATCTTTCTTCAAACTCTTCCAAGCACTCGCCGTGCATGGTCCGACATCGCCGTTTTAGTGCCGCCATGGAACACTTGTGTAGAATCAAAAACAAAGTTAGAGTTATAATTCAGAGTGGTACGTCGACGATGCACCAAAACTCACAAACCCTCCACATGGCTGGCTATGTTTAGTGCCAAGTAGGACCTTCGCGAGAAATCCGCTCGGCATCGGGGATTTTAGTGTCGGCGTCTTCATTACAACGGGGGCGAGAAAGTGGGTTAGTGGGTGGTTATTTCATGTGCCGACAACGCATACATGCCGTGGGGACGCAAGGAGAACATGCGACCGCACGCCTTTAACTTCCGTATTCAAAACAAATCAGTGCCTTGGCATCACTTGCTTGGAGTCACATCGTGAATGGGGCGTTATCGGCAATGTTAGGAAACTGTGAGTAACATTGGGTAGGAGCTAGTGGTATATAGGTGCATTGGCAGCGTGTTTTGACGCGATTCTCGCGTCTTAAAGCATGTGAGTACGATAATAAAATGTCCGATGTACCGTACCGGTAAATGTGTTGTGAACTTGTTTTAAAATGTGAACACCCTACTATTAAAACTTGGTTTCATGCAAGTTCGACTTTGTCTGGTGATGCACCCGTCGACGCGGCCGTTCGCGAGTTGTTAGAGGAAACTGACCTAAGCTTGACCGTCGACGATCTTACTTTGTTGAGTGGCATCCCTATTCGAGTGCCATTACTCGCTAGACAATACCAGCATGTCCACGTCTTCTCGGCGTCGGTACTTGTTCGCATAACTGTTGACATGCGTACGCCTGCTAAGGTCGAGTAGGCTATGCACCGCTCAATTGATTGTTCACCCTGACGGTTCCTACGTTGCTTCGGCTATTGCTGACATTAACGGGCTTTCTCTTACGCCGTCTAAGATTGGGCTCGCTAGGGAGACTCAACGTAGAATCGAAATGTTAGATTTTGGCTATTCAGCTTCGTGGGAATCTTTTCGAGGCTTTGCAATTTCTCGACTACTCTTTCTTCATGAGGACTCGTCGTTAACAAAGCATCTCTTCTTCTACACCAGTTTCACGGCTATTGATTGTTGTGCTCTTGTGTGGAGGCTCATCAAAGGCTAAATCAAAGAGATGTTTCGTGAGACGCCCACTACTGTCATACGCATGGGCGTTCCGCCCCCTACATTTAACTTTGCTGGCATGAGCGTAACACTGAATGAGACGCAACGTTAGGCTGCAATTGACGCACCCTACAAGTCTGGACAAGAATCACGAAAGTTGGAGGATTGGCTAGAGATGCAGCCTCAACGTCATGTTGGGCATCAATCCTAAGTTGTACAACGTTGTCGTATGGGTTACGTCTCAGTTCTCATGTGCTCAGAATTGTTGGTGGTTCAATCGTAATCACCATGCATTAGCCATTCTAGACACGTTAGACTCTTTGGTTGCAGAGATTCGTAACACGTCTTTACTGCCTAACATCCGAGACGATGCAATAACGGCCCTACTTCAACTTACGTAGGGTTCCCAAAGTTACGCCATCTACACCCATCAGTTCAACGACTTCGTGAGGAGGTCGCGACCGCATTTCACAGACGACTTCCTGTGCGTATGCTTCGTGAGAGGGCTGTCGAATTTTCCGCTCCATATTCGGGCTAAGTCTCATCGTTCTCAAAAAAAGGACTACAAATGCCGCTGGTTGAGTTACAAAACTTCCTCAATGGCCTCGTGACCGACTCGCCTAGTTTGGGTCGTGCTAAAGGCGCACATGCACCATCTCGCAATCCTAAAGGCTGTCGACTCTCTCGAAAGCGCCCTCTTCCGAAAAAGTCGTGAACACCAAGTGCTTTGCGCGCTTTGAAGGCTCACGCCGTTGACGTGGTTGAGGCCGTGGCAATCGAGGAGGCCGCGGACGGACTTCTTCAACCACTTGCCGAATTGACTTCAATGCCATCGCTGGAGCTTTGACTCCTCATGAGAATAAACGGCATCATGAGGAGAGACTTTGTTTCACGTGCCACAGGAAGGGGCCCCGTCTCTTCCAGTGCCCGGAGTTGACGGGCAAGGCGCCGGTCGATATGCCTAGCAAGCAAAGACTACGGTGGCAAGGCTGCTTTTCGGACGAGCAGTATAAGTTGGCTGCATCTTCTTGCCGTCATGAGACATTATTAGCGACAAAGGTGCAAGTTCCCACTTTGACACCTCCATCGACTTAAGTAGCGACACCTCCTAAATCAGTGGATGGTCGTCGTCGTCATAGCAAGCAAAAAAACAGTCGTAGACATGTAAAAACCAGACGGTAAATCTATTGGAAACAGATTGAGTCTTTTTTGAATATCTACACGCACGATTCGACTTCACACTTTGAAACGTTGTGCTGAAGACGAGGGTATGAACTCGCACGGTGACTTACCTTAGTGTTCTCCGAAAGACTTTGTTTTGGAGAGAGACTCAAGCGGGGGGCGAGTGTTCTTCAACCCGCCTTGGACTCTTGGAGTTGGCGGAACATATGGCACGTCATTTTGAGAGTTGTCGTCGAACAACTCCAACATCTACGATAGCCATGTTTGTTCAATGTAAGTGGGCTAAGTTCAACGACATCACTCGACACTAGAAACTGTATCAAGAATTTCTTGCCTTGACACTGCTATTTACTCGCATGTCGGTGAACGACCCGAAATTGAAATTGAAAGTGAAATTGTATTACAACAATATCGGCAAGCTCGACTGACTGTTGTCTAACGGCCATCAATACTCTGCAATCTTGGACACTTAGGAGACCGATTGGGCCGAATGCGACCATGTACACCTATTGATACACCTATAAGCAATAATGTGTGCCGACGTTCCTCGGAGGTTAAAAAATGTAAGCAACCACAGTGATTGGAAAAGTCCCCCGTATAAGCAGCAACAACATAAATAATTTTGTAATCAAGGAACTACAGATCTTTAAAAATTCTACTTGTCAAGAATGCAAAATGAAATTGCTGCTCGACCTTCACGATGCTCGGCCCGCTCCCACCGAACCGGGGTGCGACCGGCCTAGGGCGATCGGCGTTCGAGAGGGTCGACGGGCTAACCTAGTCTAGCTCCCGCGTGACTTCGGTCTTGCATGAGAGAGGAGGGGAAAGGCTAGCGGAAAAACCCTCCTAACGCGGTCGCTCGTCGATCCTGCCGTCGCATCCCGAAAACCCCGCCCCAAGGTCGTAGCCGCTCCTCCCGTCGCGACTTTCCTCCTAGTCGAGGTCCCCCATCACCTCTAGGGCAGGTGGAGGGAACGAGACAGCCAGACATAATTAGCTAGCGCTCTTGCCCCCGCGCTCATAAGTTTTCCCGGCCATTTCCCCGGTTTTTCTGTGCCGGTACTTGGGTACATGTTTGGAAGATAAGTTGGCGACGGTACCCTCAACCCGTCGTTTGTGCGTTCATCGAGCACCCTTGTTTCGAGTGCGAGCCTCCGCGCTTATATTAGGGGGCTCGCACTCTCTGGTTTTAGGTGTGCCTAGCGATAGTGGGTAGAGGTGGAGTAGCGCACGGTCGCAATGGCCGGATCCAAAAAGGCCGCGGGGGTGCGGAAATTATTCAAACCCTCCGTACCGGCTTTTCCGGCGGCAGCTGATCTTGAGGAACACCCCTCCGCCAAACCTCGCCGCTTCTCCCGTCGCGATAGTCCTCCTCAATGCTAGTGTCGTGCTAGCCCCGCCTTTTGGCCAGGTCGACGTCAACATGTTGGTCGACGTCAAGCGAGCGCTATACCCTAGCGTTGCTTCCCGGCTTTCCGCTGCCAGCTCCAACACCCGCGTCCCACCGTTGATCCGTCCGTAGCTTCCTTCGCCACCACACATACCTAAAGATACATGCTCGATACCCCAAATCGGACGGTATCTTAGTAGTATCTAGTCTTGAGAAAATATATCGGACGGCCCGAGCGGGAGATCTTGGCGCCGGTAACATATATAACATGTTTCTTAAAGCCCTCTGTACATGGCTTTCCCGACGGCTGCGAATCGCGCGGATCGTATTGTCGGCCCTCTTAGCCCCCTACGGTGCCAAGCTTCGCACGGCTATGGGGTTTCGAGCGCCCATCACGGGGAGGTGAGGGGATGCCGACGGGCCTGCGAGCGGACCCCCCTCCGGGTCCGCCGCCGCTGGTCCGCCGGCGCCCGGCGGGCGCTGAACGACCCGACTCATTACGAGGTTGTTGCTCGTGCTCCATGCCCGGTTTAGTTGTGGTTGGTCGACGCTGATAGTGATTACTACCATTTAGCCCCGACCACATCTTCTGTGGAACCTTTGTCCCTACATGTACTACCAAAAGGGCCTATAACTTCCATCGCTATGCTGCGGCAATTTCCTTTTGACGCTACTGCCATGTGACTAGCCTCACCAAAGCTCGCCCGTTAATTCGCACCGAGCAAAACGTGAAAACTCATAATGGCGGGGATCTAATGTCTAGATTAGTCGACTGTGCTGCGACACTTGACGTTGTGTATGAGGACTTCGTAACATGCTTTTCTTTACCAACTCTGAAGTGAAAGGTCAAGGCCATGTTCCGCTCGCCAACGGATAACGTGTAACGTCTTCCTGAGTTTACGAGATAACGTTCGAGCTGCCTCGACAAGAGTCTAAATTGATTTGTTTACGCGATTTACGCGCTGCTGATCCGGTGCTTGGTTTACCATGGACGACGAGCAAGCTTATCTAGAGTTCGGCATGACAAGTGTCTTCACTCTCACGGACGGTACCGCAGTGGAGACTCAAACGGAGGATTGACGACCGTAGTGCCTACTAATGTCGTTTGGCAAAGTTCATTAGCTCATGGGCAAGACGTGGCGACGTAGGGCACGTACGGTGAGTTTTACATGATTAGCGTCACGCTAGCTCAGGAACAACCGGCAGAATTTCACACGGGAGAGGAGTTAACTACAACTCCTCACTCCAACGTGAAAATTTCCGAGCGCTACTCTACGATGACTTCCTGGAGTTAAAGCCGCAAGTCGACTCGCCGCATGTAAGGCGGGAGTGAGATAATTCCATTGAAACAACTAGCCCGATAAAACGTCATCGTCATAATAGATTGTCATCTGCGGAGCGCGCTGAACTCAATCGTTAGCTCAAAGACGCAATGGAGGTTGGCTTTATTCGTTCTTGTGAGTTCGGCTCGCCAATTTTTTTATGCGTAAAGCCGATGGCTCTTTTCGACTATGCATTGACTACCGTGGCCTTAACGAGGTTACGCATAAGGGCTCCTACCCACTTCCGCGTGTGGGCGACACCCTCGATGAGCAAAAGGCCGCAATTTTTTACACCCACCTCGACCTCGCGTTTGGCTTCTGGCAAGTTCGAGTGCTTGAAGAGGACGTGCACAAGACATCGTTTCATACACATAATGGACAGATGGAGTGGGTCGCCATGCCATTCGGACTGTGCAATGCACCGGCTAAGTTTCAGCGGATAATGACCGACTTTTTACACAAGTTCGTGACGGTTTACCTCGACGACGTATGTGTCTATAATCGCACCTTGGAGGAGCACCTCGAACACGTGCGTCTTGTCCATCAGCGGTTCAAAGAGGAGGGCTTGAAGTTGCGCCTTAAAAAGTGCCTCTTCGGTCTTCATGAGATGGAGAACATGGACTATATTGTGTCTTGTGGTAAAATTTCCGTTTCGATTAAGAAAGTCGAGGCCGTTACATACCAGCCATTAGGAGGTTTGCATTTTCGTGCAATTCTGCAACTTCTACGTCAAGTTCATTCATCGTTTTAGCGACCTTATGGCTCCATTGACCGACTTATTGCGGAAGCCCCTACCACAGACGGTTACGTTGACACCTACATCTTAAGAAGCCTTCGAAATTCTCAAGCTCCGGCTCATTCCCGCGCCACGTCTGATCCTTTCGAGGTCAGCTCGGACGCGATGTTCACCGTAGCTAGAGATGCTTCGACATTTAGGATTTCAGCACTCATGTTGCAGGACCAAGGAGGAGGACATCAACCCGTCTCTTACTTGGCGCGAAAGCTTAATCCAGTTGAGCGCGGCAACACCTACTATGCATACGATTTTGAGGCTTTGGCCGTATGTGAGGCGGTAAAGCATTGGAGGGGCTACCTTGAAGGTTGCTCTAAGTTCCTTACGGTAACATGTCACTTCACATTGAGACATTCGCTCCAGCAGCCAAACAACATGTTGAACAAGCGGTAAGCTCGTTACCTGCGGGACTTGCAGCCATTTGTGGGTACGATGACACTTGCGTAACGCAAGGGAGCCCTGATCGAAGCCGATCCGTTAAGTCGCAGACTAGACTTCGTACCTTATGCCACAGTTCCATTGCTCTGGGATGACGGGGTTCCGTCAAACACAGAATGGCGACGGAAGTCGCAGCCACGGTTTAACGGCGCGAAGTTTAACTCGATTATTGTAAACGCGTTGTGGTTGAGCCCTGAGTTCGTTGATCTCGTTGGCGAAGGGTACTCCTAAGACTAGTTTTATGGGGACGAGGGTGAGTGGACGAAAGGCAGCCGGATTGAAGGCACTAAGTATCTGGGTACTTTTGGCGTCTCGATCGCCTCCGTGTTCCGCGAAACTCTGAGCTCTGACTGAGATTGATCTCTGAGCTACACTACAATTCTTCAGGTGGTCAAAGAGGAGTTGCTGGAACTCTTGCTCGACAGATTTTGGTGGAAGCGAGTTCGCCAAGATGCCATTTTTTTTTTGTGATCGTTGCGTCGTGTGTCGACGAGCAAAGATTCGACCATATATGGCTGCGACTCTTTACCCGTTGCTTGTTCCACCTAGACCGTGGCACACATTTGGGCTTGGCGACTTAACGTATTTACATGTGAGCAATGGCTTTGCCAATGTGATGATTGTGGTCGACCATGTGATTCGAAATGGTCCATTTTCTGCCGTGTACACAAAGCGTAATAGCAAAGGAAGCTGCCAGTTTGTTTTTAAAGGGAGTATATAGTTTACACGGACTGCCCCGAGTGTTGGTTAGCGATCGCGACCCGAAATTTATGAGTGGCTTTTGGCGGACACTTTGGAGACGCCTTTGTACGCGACTCAACATGTCGACACCGGGAGACGGATGGATTAACGGGGCGCATCAATAGCACGTTTCATCAACTTCAGCGCTGTTTTTTATGCTACGTTGGTTCGAACTGGACGGACATGTTGCCTCAAGTGGAATTTTCGTACAACGCTGCTCGTGCGCTCGAAATTGAGCACAGTCCCTTTGAGGCTAATTTTGGCTTTTCACGATCGGAGTCACTTGATCTGTTTTTCAGCATGCGACTTTAGATCCCGGTTTCGCAAGACGCAACAAAGCGGTTACAATTGTTACAACAGCTATACCCTTTGGTACGTTCGGTGTGACACCTGCACAAACATGAGATGCAAGCTTGTTGAGAACCGTCGATAGCCCCGCACTTCGTTCGAGGAGACAAGGTGAATGTCGTAACCAAGAACCTCTTTCTACAAGGAGAACATGGCCGGAAGCTGCGTGATCGGCTCTTTGGATATTTTAGGTTACAAGGTATATGGAGACGCCACAATGGCACGCGTTTTCACATACTCAGGCGTACAACGACTTCATGAACGCACGCTCATCCATCGCACTCTTGATTCCTAGTAACTGCTTCATTAAAGGAGCCAAGACCACGGAGGTTAGTCTCACGACATGCCTCATTGACTTGTCAAGAGGGGGGCACGAGTGTCACGAAAATTGGCATGTAAGAGTACATTGCATAACATTGTTCATATACTCATTACTAACTTGATGTATACTTTTCCGTGGGGAGGACGTACTACGTGGATACGTCGCCCCTACAATTAGCGAGAGTATTGTTTGTATTGTAATGTTAGTACCTCCATGTACGTGAAAGTAGTCACAGTTAACATAGCTAGCTACATGACGCGTTTGTCTGATTTCCCGAGACGGACAAGCCGCGTCGCTAGTCTGTTCAGACCGTTACGAGAGCCCTAGCGCATGGCACGAGAGCATGTGCAAGCTAGCTAGGCGGTAGCTATTTAAGCCTAGTTAAGTGGAGGGAGGTGACATAACTTTTAGTCAATCCCTTGCTTTAATTGCAGTTTATTATTAAACACTTAGCAATCAAACATCTCTTATCTCTCTCCATTTGCACTTCCACATGCAGAATCACAAGCAAAACACAACGTATCTGTGTTAGCACTTACCTCTCGACAAACAAACTGCCACAACGTGATTGTAGTGCGTTATTGCCGTAGGAGCAACATCGGTACCCATATCCGCCGCGTGTGTTCTATAGCCGCCGTTACCAACCTTGCGATCGTCCACGAAAGCTAGCTCCCGAGCTCGGCGTTTTCCCCGTGTCTCTTAGGCTGGCCACTAGAGGAATAGCGGAGTAGCGATAGCAGTACGTATCGCTATACAGTACCGAAACTTACTGACACGTCGGAATTATAAGTAATAAGTAATTCGCGAAGTGATACGAGCTATAGGTCCAGGCAAATAATAAGAGATATATTCGTGAATATACCTCCTATTCGGAATAGGAGGTATAGCTTTTTTCAAATAATATACACGACATACATGCGAATCGAAATAAGAAATACAACCGGACCGCTATGGGTTTGAGGGACCGCTCTATAGGTTTGGGCTGGCTCGCCCACTACAAGTACACGTACAGCAACGAGGGATGCCAACGCAAAATCAGTGGCGTGCCATCGTCTAGAAGAAGGAATCCAAGGACTATCGCTAGTACCCCACATGTTCGCCACGTAGTCGCTATCGCTATCATGTAATCTTGCGCGGCTTGTGTTGGAGAGAGCGGCGGACGCATTCGCTCGGGGCGCGATCTATCCGGACACGCGCATGTTCGAAAATCTATCTCTTGTTGACTTGCCCACTCGGTCAAACAAGAGGTAGATCAACGCCGAAGTCATCGAAAATCTAGAAGCGTACCTTGAGATACCTTTATAAAAGAAGCTGCACCATCTGTGTGGCAGCAAGATTCTCGTCTGCTCAACTTTTTCGACTGCGACTTGCGGGGTAGCTCCTCCACGTAGTTGGTATAGTAGCGATCGTCGCTAGATGGTCCACACATGTACATAAGTGTAGTTGGTCCCTATTCGCTATTCGTTTAGTAGTAACGCGTAACAGCACCCATACATCCTAGGCCGACTCGTGCTGATTGGATTGGCTTTAAGTCGAGAAACGTACTATGACGTACAGTGCCGTACAGCAACATGGTCACGTGTGCGCTATTTGGCTATTCGACTAGTGGCCGGCCTTACTTCTTTGCGCAGAAATTTGGACCGTGGTCCATCAAGTTGGGCGAAGTGCGTGCAACACACTCACATCGTCAAATATGAACCGCGGCATTACTATGTCGTTGTTGTAGGCGATCAGCCGATGTGCTAGCATCGGGACCGTTTTGCACCAAACACAAACGAACTTGGCCTCTTGTACGTGTCCCGATACATGTGCGATAGGTTTGGGGATAGTGAGGCCGTGTCGTGGGGCTGGTGGCTTGTCCTAGCTAGTGCGGGGCGCGGGATCGTGGGGGTAGCGGGTACATAAGGCAACATGTATCGAAATGGGTACAAAAACTTTGCGGTGATCCGCTTCATTCCCTTGGCGGTAGCATAATTTGGTGCTCTCGGCGACCATGCCACGGCTTTTATGGCGAAGTTGGCCATGCATGCAACCGCAGCGCCTCTAAAGGGGTGCATATATGTGGGCAAGTTATGTGTTGCCTATAGGCGCTTCAAGGTCTCTCTCGCCGTCCATGTCGCCCACGAAGGCAATGTCTTACGAAGAATAATAGCCGCCGCGGACTGTGTGGAGGCCGCTTCTTCCTCGGTTGGGATGCTTTTTCTTGCCACGGCGTTCTTATCCCGCGCCATGGGCCACAAGCGTCTTCGCGTTTCTTTGCGCGGCGCGTGAGGTCCCGCTAGTCGCCTCTACGTGTTGCGTTTTCAACGTCGCGTGGGAGTTCCTCGTGTTCTCAAGTACTTTCTTCTGCTAGGTCTTTGCACAATCTAATGCTTACGTTTGCCGTATCTTAGATTCGGTAACCCTCTTGTCACTCTTGGCCCCACTTTATAATTCCCACTTTATTTGATGCCTGGGTGATTTCTCTGCAGAGGTGCTTAAAATGTCCGTACCGATCAGATGATTCTTCACGAATAAAACGAACAAAAACTATCGAAAATACTTTTTTGAAAACATACTCAGACTTTTTGATAAGCATACGAACATGCATAACATATTTCCTATGCTCCTTTTTGCTTTGTGCTTTTCGCTGCCTCTCTTCTAGAAACATGTAAAGTTAACTTAACATAGAACCCCCCCCCCCCCTCGGCCCCTCAAGCACTCAGGAATAGCCAAAATCGTATACCATGGGTCGATTCTACGTTGTAGATCTCCCTAGCAAGAGCCCAATCTTAGCCACGGCGTAAGCAGAAAGCCCGTTAATGTCAGCAATAGCCGAAGCAACGTAGGAACCGTCAGGGTGAACAATCAATTGAGCGGTGCATAGCCTACTCGACCTTAGCAGGCGTACGCATGTCAACAGTTATGCGAACAAGTACCGACGCCGAGAAGACGTGGACATGCTGGTATTGTCCTAGCGAGTAATGGCACTCGAATAGGGGATGCCACTCAACAAAGTAAGATCGTCGACGGTCAAGCTTAGGTCAGTTTCCTCTAACAACTCGCGAACGGCCGCGTCGACGGGTGCATCACCAGACAAAGTCGAACTTGCATGAAACCAAGTTTTAATAGTAGGGTGTTCACATTTTAAAACAAGTTCACAACACATTTACCGGTACGGTACATCGGACATTTTATTATCGTACTCACATGCTTTAAGACGCGAGAATCGCGTCAAAACACGCTGCCAATGCACCTATATACCACTAGCTCCTACCCAATGTTACTCACAGTTTCCTAACATTGCCGATAACGCCCCATTCACGATGTGACTCCAAGCAAGTGATGCCAAGGCACTGATTTGTTTTGAATACGGAAGTTAAAGGCGTGCGGTCGCATGTTCTCCTTGCGTCCCCCACGGCATGTATGCGTTGTCGGCACATGAAATAACCACCCACTAACCCACTTTCTCGCCCCCGTTGTAATGAAGACGCCGACACTAAAATCCCCGATGCCGAGCGGATTTCTCGCGAAGGTCCTACTTGGCACTAAACATAGCCAGCCATGTGGAGGGTTTGTGAGTTTTGGTGCATCGTCGACGTACCACTCTGAATTATAACTCTAACTTTGTTTTTGATTCTACACAAGTGTTCCATGGCGGCACTAAAACGGCGATGTCGGACCATGCACGGCGAGTGCTTGGAAGAGTTTGAAGAAAGATTACACGCCGAACCGGTCCTATATCGATAAAGCACATAAAATTAATAAAAATGAAATTGTTTACAACAATCATCGAGTTAACGGCTCCTGTCTTCGAGCGCCCTTGTGATCGGGCCTTCTAGAGTACCGTTTTTATGGTAGGACATACGCCATAAATCCACTAATCCCAACCTCTCAAATGGCAATAACAATACCGCCAAATTCATGCTAGTGAACAATAACTGTACACTAGCTATGGAAAATGATTTATCGCTAGTCTCCGCGATGCGCAACCTCCTCGAGCTGCTAAAAGGGCGCTAACCAGCCTAGCTGATAAATTGGCGCTCGTCGTGACGGGCTTATTTGACCTATGCTCATGTGCGACTCCGGAGCTAGGTGGGAAAGGCGGACGAAAAACCCCCTCGTACAGGTCGTCAATTGTCCCGTCCTGATCCACACTCTCCCACGTCCGAGATATCGCCGCTCCTCCCGTCGCAGCTCGCATCCTAGCCTATACTTTCCTATCCTTGCATGGGCTGGGGAGAGAGGAAGTCCATAGCTGCAAATGGTGTTTGGTGGGCACTCATGCCTCCGCACTAGATTTTTGCATATCCCATGTCCGTCTCCGTTTGTTTCCAACACCTATCTTATCGTGCGAAATCCGCCCGTACCCTCCCCCAATGGTTGACGCTGTCAGGGGGCGCGCCTTTATAAGCAGTGCCGCTGAGATAGCCCTAGGCACCTCGCCTTAGGCAACCTACCGACAGCCGGGTACTGTCTGGGGGAGAGGTTGGTCGAACTCCCTGATCAAGTCGCCACTCTTCACAAGATGTTGGGTACGGAAATCATTTATCCGAAAACCCTCCGTACCTGATTTTTTCTGGCGGCGGGTCGCTAATGTGGTCCTCCGCCGCCATACCGTGTCGCTCCTCCGGCTGCGACCCTCCTCCGTCCTATGTAGCTCCTAGCATCACTCCCAAGGAGATTCGAATCTCACAAGGATGGACGACTACTAGCGAGCGCCTTGCCCTGGCGCTGTTTCCAGGCAACCCGCCGCCACCTCTAACACCTGCGTCCCACCGGTATTCTGTCCGTACCCCCTTTCGCCAAAAACATGTCTCAAACACCGCCCCCGCCCTCTTGTCGGGAGAGTATTTGTCAGTTATCAGTCCGCGAAAAGACATATCGGACGGGCCGAGCGAAAGATCTTAGTGTTGGTGTACGGATTTTATGTTTTCAAAGCCCTCCGTACATGGGCTTCCCGATAACTGTTGATCCCGCGAATCCCAGCTGCTGGTACCTTATCTAGCCCCTTACCGTGCCAAGCCTGGCACGGCTACATGGTTACCGGCGCCCACCGCGTGGAGGGAGAGGTAGGTGCCAACGGACATGCGAGCGTATCCCACGCCGGGGGCCGCCGCCGCTGCGCCGCCGCGCGAGCGCGCGATAAAGTGCAAATATAATATGCCTAGGCCCATCGCTGACTCCCGTGGATGTCGCGGAGCGCGACGCGGGGGGCTAGACTCTGTCACGCACCCACCCTTCATGAGTCGGGCCGCGACTTCCAAATGTCAACTATCTCCATGTTGAGGGTACGGCTGACTTCCCTTTTAACCGTTTGGCAGGTTAGATGAAGGACAACGCCTAAATAATAAAAAAAGCAAAAGGTAGGTGGCAGTCGACGGGGATGCGAATGTGATATGTGGAGCGCTACAACCGTGCTCCAGCGGCGATAGCGGAAGCAATATATATTGTCAGGATGGGAAGGGAGAGGGGGGGGGCTTGTCTCCGGAGTTATCTACCCCAAGGATTATCAACCTTGGAATGTAACACTTGTTATGTGTATTTTTTGCTTTCATGTGCCAGTAGCTACGCATGCATACAAGTTCCTTGTTAATCTGTTTGGTGTCGTTGATGTCATGCTTGGTGTAGTTGAAAGTGATGTTGCATGTTGATGCTTTTGCAGTTTTAAACTCACTATAGCTCATGTTAATGGTAGTTGTTGTCGTTGTGGCAGTTCTCTCCTTTTCTTTTATTCTAGAGAATACTAAGGATGCTCCTTCTCATCACCTTCACCATACTCTCGCATCTCCCCTCTCACCCAATTCACTACCCCAACCACCACTCATGATTTCAATTGAGATGTTCTTTAGTTTTGTTTCTTCTTTCGCTTTCAGATGCTTTTTCCTCTTTCTCCACATTCTCTCCCTCTTTTTTCTTCCCCTTCCCCTTACCTTTTCCATACATACCCCTTCCTATATCAATTCTCTACTGCTCTACTAATTTCCTCTCGATCGTTTTCATTCTTATCTTTTTAGCCCTCCCCTTACCTTCAGATTATTATGGATTGGTAAAACTGTTGGTGGCGTGATCCCCTTATGTGGCATGTTGTTGATGCGTGCTTCTCCTTGTAATTCCTTTTCACATTATCTATATCTCCACCTTCTTTCCATCCTTTCAATCCCCCTCCCCGCCCCCCTCCCCCCAACCCTCAACCCCCACTCACCTACTTGCTTTCATACCCCTTCCTCCCCTACCCTTCTACTTATTTTCTTTCTCTGTCGTCTTGTATTGGTATATTTTAACCCTCCCCCTATCTTCTCTACAACATTATGGGTTGATGATTATGTTGGTGACCAGCTCTCATGATGTGGGATGCCGCTAATCCATTTTTTAGTATTGCTGTTGCACCTGATGCGAACAGTTCTTGCCGCTGTAGGTGCTTCATGTTAACATGATGGTGTTGCTGTTTTTGCTGTGGACAACTCAGTTGTCACTTATTGCTATTGTCAGTTGATGGTGATATATGATATATGTCAGCGTGTATATGTGCGTGTGTGCGTGTGCGTATATTTGCTTTCATATGAGAGAGAGTGTTTCTTGGGAAAATAGGAGGAAACATATACGTATGCGTGTGTGTGTGTGTGTGTGTACATGTGTGTGTATGTGTGCTTATGTGTCTGTGTGTGTGTCTGTGTGTGTCTGTGTTTGTTATTTCTGATGCTTTTGCTGTTGCTGCTTATGCAACTACTGGTAAATTTAAGGCATAGCCGTTGCTGTTGCTCGCTGCTGATGCGTAGGCGGCTGGTTATGGTGGGAATGGCAGCAGCTAGTGGTATTTGTGGTTGTGGTATTTCTGCCGTCGATGGTTGTTGTGTCTGGCGTTGTCGGGCTTTCGGGACAATTGTTGCTTTTAGATTTATCACATGGATCGTGTCGTTAGCTATCGCGATAGCAGTCGAATGCAAAGTTAGAGAAGGTAAAATGTTCACAGCTACAACGTTTGATAAAGATGCCAACTTAATTCCGGCCCGACGTGCGGCACCGACATCGTGAAGACAAGAATAAAGCTATGCAGCTTCGAACTTCTATAGTGGCTTGTAAGTGCAACATTGGAGGCTTTGCATGCTCTTCTGGACTGCCACAACGAAGTGGTGGTTGGTCCCCGTGCCTTTCCCTCGTCTCTTTTATTTCATTAACCTCAATCAGGCACCTCCTTCCAGATCACCCCAACATGTGTGTGTGTGTGTGTGTGTGTGTGTGTGTGTTCGTGTGTGTGTGTTTGTGTGTGTTTGTGCGTGAGTGTGTTTGGGAGTGTTTGAATTTGTGGGATTGCATGTGTGTGTGTGTGTGTGTGTGTGTGTGTGTGTGTGTGTGTGTGTATGCGTGTCGGTGTTTTACTGTGACTGTGAGGAGCGAGACGAGGGACTGAGCGAGTGTTTTGTGTGTGTGTACCTATTTTTACGAGTATTGATATGAGAACTGATGTAAATGGTCAAATGTCTATGACTGGGTGTGTGTTTCTCTGTAGGTGCAACCATCACTTGGGCAGTGTCTGATAAAATACCACATTGTTTACAACCCAATATACCGTTGTCATGTGCTCCTCTGCCGCGGCTGCATGGCGGACGGCGCCTTCCTGACTCGGCAACAGCTCCTCCGCCGCCTACTGTGGAAGCAGGACTCCTCTACAACCGCGGCAGCATCAGAGAATGCTGCCCATTTTCATGAGCCGCAGGTGGGAAAAAGCATGGAAGGGATCTCACCTCCTCATTTGTGATTAAGCGAGTCACGCTTGTATACGTGTAAAGTTTTTGTGTGTGTTTAATGGTATGTGTGCCTATTGGCGACGTGTGTGTATGAGTCTGGACGCAGCGGTGTGTGTGTGTGTGTGTGTGTGTGTGTGTGTGTGTGTGTGTGTGTGTATGTGTGTGTGTGTGTGTGTGTGTGTGTGTGTGTGTGTGTGTGTGTGTGTGTGTGTGTGTGTGTGTGTGTGTGTGTGTGTGTGTGTGTGTGTGTGTGTGTGTGTGTGTGTTTGTGGTCGTGGGGATGGGGAAGCGGCTCAAGTTGTGCTAGGTCTGTAAAACAAAATTCGGCAAAACTGCGAGTCTGGATCCGCGTCCGCGCCATCGCACTGCGCCCCTCCGCATATTATAGCTCACGCTATCGCAGCGACAAGTCTCGGTGCTTCCCGGCTCTCTGCCGCTCGCTGCTTTTAAAACTTATTTCAGCTGAACATACAAACGTGTGGCATGATGATGATGAACGTGTCGCTTGTCACTCGATATGCCGATAAATACCGCAGCACGGCCTTGATCCATTGCACCGCCACTCAAACATCATCCGCGACCAACACGGCCACCATTTGGGCGCACACAGTCCGTACGTCCTCTTTAATACCCTGGGGGGTAATTGACAGGTTTTTTGGGTTGCTGGTTAGTGACGGAAGCAACGCATGGTGTGCCATAGCATACACGTACATCCTGATGTCTGGAAAAATCGGGCCGTTTTCTGCGTTGTGTTTGATGTGTGAGGCTTTCGAGTCATCAAGAGGCCGTACGAACACAACATAATTTCCTGGACCAAAGGAATACATGTCGAATCAAACAAGCATCGTCGAACAACTCAATCAACAGCGAAAACGTGTTAAGGACAAGAGCTCCGAGACAAGTGTGGAAGTTTGTCTATCGAGAGAAAACTGATGCAGACGACACATGTCTGTCATGTTTTGTTTGCTTGCTACAGGTAATGCATGTGATTGATGAAGTTTTGTAGCTCAACCAGCGGCATGTTGCAGTCCTTTTGTCGGGAACGACGAGACTCAGCCTGAAAATTCGAAAGCCCTTTGACGATACATACGCACAAGAAGTCGTCTTTCAAGTGTTGTCGAGACCTCCTAAACAAGTCGTTGAACTGCTGGGTGTAGATGGTGTAACTTTGGGAACCCTACGTAAGTTGAAGTAGGGCCGTTATTGCATCGTCTCGGATGTTAGGCAGTAAAGACGTCTTACGAATCTCTGCAACCAAAGAGTCTAACGTGTTTGGAATGGCTACATGCTGCGTACGATTGAGCTACCACCTGTCCTAAGCACATGAGAACTGAGACGTAACCCAAACGACAACGTTGTACGACTTAGGATTTATGCCCAACGTGACGTTGAGGCTGCATCTCTAGCCAATCCTCGTGGCTCTCGTCTTGACTTGTAGGTTGCGTTCATTCCAGCCTTACGACGCGTCTCGGTGTTACGCTCATGCCAGCAAATTCGGTCGTAGGGGCCGGAACTTCTATTCGTAAGCCAGTGGGCATCTCACGAAACATCTCTTGGACGTAGCCTTTGATGAGCCTCCGCACAATAGCACAGTCATCACTCGTGGAACGGAGGCGGAAGAAGAGGTGCTTCGTTAACGACGAGTCCACGTGAAGAAATAGTTGTCGAGAAATTGCAGCGCCTCGAAAAGGTTCCCATTGAGCCGCGCATCCAAAATGTAACATTTCGTACTTACATTGAGTCTCCCTTGCAAGCCCAATCGTAGATGGCGTAAGAGAAAGCCGTCAATGTCAACAATAGCCGGAGCGAAGTAAGAACCGTCAGGGTGAAGAATCAATTGCTCGACCTTAGCTTGCGTACGCATGTCAGCAGTTATGTACGGAACGAGTACCGTATGCGCATTTCAGCATTTATGTACGGAACAAGAGAAGACGCGAACGAGCTGGTATTGCCTAGCGGATAACGGCACTCGAATAGGGATACCACCAATAACGTAAGATCGCCGACGGTCAAGGTTAAGCCAGTTTCCTCAAACAACTCGCAAATGGCCGCGTTGAGGAGTGCTTCACTAGGCAAAATCGAACCTACATGATACCAAGTTTAAATAGTACGGTGTTCACGTTGTAAAACGAATTTGATATGTGAGGCTTTCGAGCCACCGACAAGCAGTACGACCGCAACGTAATTCCGGGACCAAGGGAAGCCATGTCGAATCAAATAAGCAGCGTCGAACAACTCAAGCAACAACGAAAACGTGTGAATATCAAGAGCTCCGAAACTATTGTGGAAGTTTGCATGTCGAGAGCTATATGCTAACACAAGTTTGTCCCGTTCTACACACATCTTTTTTTGTGATGCTCTTGCAAGTAAAAGCGCAGATGGAGAGATGACAGATGTTTGATTATTAAGTGTTTAATAGTAGATTGCAATTGAGCAAAGGGATTGCTTTAAAGTTTCGCCACCTCTCTCCATTGCACAATAGGCTTAATTGGCTCCAGTCTAGCTAGCTTGCACTTGCTTCTCGCATGGTCCTCGTAACCGTTTGAAGGAACAAGCGACGCGGCTCGTCCGTGTCTGCTAATCAGACTAGCGCGTCATATAGCTAGCTAGATTAACTGTGCATACATGCACGTACCGGGGGAACTTGAAGTACAATACATAACATTACCCTCTCTAAATTGCAGTGGCGGCGTAATCATGTAGTACGTCCTTCCGATGGAAAAGTACAAGTAAAGTGAGTAACGATTACGTGTACATGTATTGCAATGTATTTTTGCATGACAATACTCGTTACACGTGGAACATCTGCGTCTTGTTTTACTACGATTCAATACTTAGGAGGAAGGACTTCAGCTGCGTCTTACGAAATATGTCTTTGGACAACAAAAGATGGAGTACATTGTCTAAGGCTCTAGACAGGTTTTGGTGGCGTCACATTCGACAAGACGTTAACGACTAGTGCCAAAGATGTGTTTTTTGCCGTCGCGCAAGAGAGCGACCCAAATGGCGGCCGCTATAGACCCGTCACATGTTCCGCCTCGACCATGGCACACAATTGGATTAGACTTTCTAACGCACTTGCCTATAAGTGCAGGTTTCGAAAGTGAGTTGGCGGTTGTTGACCACTTGACACGAATGGTGCACTTGTTTCCTTGTACAAAAGGGATTACATTTAACGAATCTGCCAAGGTCTTTTTACATTTTACATGGCCTTTCGCGTGTGTTAGTTAGCGATGAAGACCCACGATTTGTCAACGTATTTTGGCAAACACTTTGGAGACGCCTAGGAACTACTAAATTAAACATGTCTTCAAGTCGACATCCTGATATGACTTACTGATATGATATACTAATAGTTTATCTGAGCGAGTTAACTCTGCGTCCCAACAACTTCTGCGAGTTTTACGTGCTTCGACGGAAGTGATTGGGTGACTTGGTTGCCACAAGTCGAATTTGTCTACAACGCTAGTTGGACGTATGGAGTCGTGGACACCCCGTTTGAGGCGGACAACGCCTTGTGACATGAGGAACCACCGGGCTTGTTGTTGCCAATGCGACCGGGTGTAATAATTTACAGTTGCTCAATAGATTACAATTTCTACAGTTGCTCAAGAGCGATTACGGCAGTTACGTGAGGTGCATGAATTAGTTACGTCGTGTGTTACTAGTGCAAAAAGATGACATATAAACTCGTTCTCAGCCGTCGACAACACTCCAATTATAGCGAGAGACAAAGGTTCGGTTGCTAGAAAGGGCCTTTTTCTACGCGGTCAACTTAATCGAAAGACGAAGGGCATC
Organism: Tetraselmis chui; assembly: GCA_026401115.1. NCBI lineage: Eukaryota > Viridiplantae > Chlorophyta > Chlorodendrophyceae > Chlorodendrales > Chlorodendraceae > Tetraselmis > Tetraselmis chui. The sequence continues at coordinate 38,056 of JAPMLY010002706.1, forward strand.
CAATTGTAACCCTTAGCAATGTCGGAGAAGATTGGTGCAAACCGTTACATCTTGGAGTTACCGTCTATTATGCGACTACATCCAACATTCCACGTAAAGATTTATACGTCCCTATCCTACCGTTGCGTCACGTCCTTATGTTCCCGTCACAACTCGTGAAAATGATGACGAGTACGACCTTGATGTTAATTAAGATCGACATAATTCCACGACGCCAAGGAAAGTACCTAATGTTCTACACTCATTTCAAGGATGAGCATATTCCACTTGATTAGCATCGACTAAATGAAGTACAACGTACAATTGCGTTACATCATTTCTTGGACTCACATAATTGGCTCCAATTTACCACTCGCCAAGAGTACATAGACTTCATGAGGACATCTCACCGAGCAAGACTACCCCGCTCGCAGTTACTTTAACAAGAGGAGCTGAAGACCTACTACAATTGGCGCGAGGCTTATTAGAGGGTTGGCATGAGGCTGATTTCCGACTTTTATTAGAGGTTGAGCGTACGAGTGTGGCGAGTAATGTCCTATTACATTATACAAACGATCGTAGGACTCGTATGTATCTCTACTAGTTGCATTTCGTAAACTCCGAGGAAGTGTACACCCGCAGTTTCACAACCATTGTAATAAGCTCAACTCACATAAATTGCAATACTAGCGTGCTTAATGGTGAGATTAACTTAGCGACACGGCGCGTATGATCACGTTCGTCCTAGGCGACAGTCAGGGCGTCACATGAGACGGGCTTCCGAGGATCGCGTGATACAAGACACAAGGCGAGCTAGGTTGGGCTACATAAGCCAACGTTGTAGAGGGAGGAGACAAATCACTTTACGTTTCCTCTTTTTAATTGCATTAATCTACGTCGCAAACCGTTACGCTCTCGCACGTTCTTTCTACATGAGTTGTAAATAATTGTTGCGCAGTTTGTTCTCTAAGCAAACTATCACACTTCTTTCATACTTGCTTCACTACTTTGTTTCTCTATGTCTCTCCCTCTTTTTTTCATCCCCTCCGTCCTTTCTTTCTCTTTCTCTCCCCTCCCTCTCCCTATGTCCCCTCACCTTGAATGTCCCTTGCACATTTTCTCTCTCTCTCTCTCTCTCTCTCTCTCTCTCTCTCTCTCTCTCTCTCTCCATCTCCCTCCCTCTCTCTCTCTCTCTACCCCCTGCTCTTTTTCCTCTCCCCTTATTGTCTCCCCTTTCCGACTCTCCTTTATTTCCCTCTCTCTCCCTCCACCCTTCTCTCCCCTACCCCAATTATGAAAACCTGAATCCATACCATAACAAATCCATTCTTACAACTTTTCTTCATCGCATGCATTCCCTGACTTCTGTTCTGTAAGAAAGTCTTGCTCCAATGCGTGCATGTGGATACAGGGGGAAGTCTCACCCCGCGCGCCAGCGCGCGCCCTGGAGTCTTCGCACCCGACTCAGCCCATACTGCGGCTGATTATGGCGGCTTGCACGCGGACAAACGGATCGCCTGCAAGTCTGCAACCGCAGTTGACGAGTGGAACACTTAAGAAGACCTCTCGGCTCTGCTTTAAGTCCCGTTGTGGGTGCGGTTTCAGTTCGTTGGAAACCACATACTCTAGCCTGTCCCGGTCATAGTGGACCTCATCGCTTAGTCAAAACTCTACATAATGGCATCACGGCTCGCCGCGGCCGCCTCTCCGACGGCACCCGCCCACGGCCTCACCTCGCCCCCCCGCACAACGCGGCCTGCCCCACAGCAGAAAGCATTATATCTCAATATTCCTCAGCCCCGACATCATCAGCTTCGCCAGCGCCGGCGGTTGGTGGAGGCTTCCGCGGCCGACGCTGCTGGCGACTCCAATGACGTCGAGGTGAGCGTCGAGAAAAGCGGCGCGACGGTTTTTAAATTTATCGACCCCAACGACGTAGAGCTGAGCGACGAGCTGAAGGCGCTTGCGGGGGAGGTGATTGAGCTACTCAAGGTAGCGAGCCACCACCCCGACGATAATATGCCCGCGATCTGAGCCATTCCAGGTTTTAGCGGATCGGTCAGTGAATGTTGCTTTATGGCGACGACAGGGTGTGTCAGTGTCTATGGTGGGCGACAGCGACGCGATCAACCTCAGACTAGGCGAAACGCTGGCGCCTCTGCTCGACTACGTCCCGCTCTCCACGGGCGCTATCTTCGAGCAGCTCACCGGTAGCAGCGTCGAGACGGTGTTGGAGCAGGAGGGCTGGGGCTCCGTCGCGGCCGTCGAGGCGGTGGTCTGCGAGCAACTCGGCCCCACGGTTCGCAACGTCGTAAGCACACTCGGCGGCGGCGGCGGCGTCGCGGCGCGCGGAGATGCGTGGCGTCACCTGTACGGCCACGTCTGCATTTGGGTAGAGGAGGTGAGGGACGAAGGGAGTGTGTCGTCGTCGGAGGATCGACCGCAGAACGAGGCCTACGCGCAGGCTGAGATTCAGGTGAAGGTGGCGGCGGGGCAGGCGGCGGGCGAGGTGGTGGGCGAGGCGCTGCCGCAAATCCTGAGCGCCATGAAGACTCTGCTCACCCGAGAGGACGACTCCCCTGGCCTTGACCTCGCTGGAAAGAAGCTCCTCTACATTAAGCTCGGATCCAGGGGTAAGTCTGCTCCTCAAACACACACACACAAAGCCCGCGAGGGAGAGGGAGAGAGCTGAAAATGATAATTTACAAATGTAATTGTTATATTTTTGCGATTGATTATGTCGAAGATGACACCATACACAGGATGCACGGAGAGGCAAGTACACTGATCACATACATGCACCCCCCACACATGTTCACTCACACATCCACAGTCATGGCGAGTGCACACCGTGTTTTATATCTTCGCCCTCGCATGCTTCAATGTTCAGCGTTATGTCCCTTGCAGGGGGGCTATGACTCGTGCCATGACGAGGGGCTACTAATCAACCCCTCCTCCCCCTCTTCACCCACCAACACTTGCCGCTCCTGCAGGCGATTGGCCGGACATCATGCCCCCAGAGTGGAAGCCAGAAAACTGAGCTCAGCGCAAAGCCATCATTTGTAACGAGTGTGTGCAGAAAAGGAAGGGCTTAATTAAAGGAGGGGTTCATGGGAGAATGCGCCGGAAAAAAATGGAGAACCTCTCACATGTAAATGCACAAACATGACACCGCCATACCTCCTCCGTTGGAACCGCGCCAACATCGACGCCATCTCATAACAAAACTTGCCATTCGCTGTTACTACGTCCAAAATAAGGAGGCATCGGTGAAAGCATATCTCCCATAAACTTGATCAGCATTGACGACCGGAGTCATCGTCGATGGCATCAAGAAACAGAAACGCGCGGGTGATTTATTTAAGGGCTCAAATGTTATCAGCGGCAACGCTTTGTATAGATAAGCTCCGCATGTGTCACGGAGTAGCGAGGATGCACACATGACACAACAATGGGATGCAATTACAACAGCACAACAGTTGGTTGCTACACGATTCAGCTGTTGCAGGTATCCAAACACTTTGGAAACAGCGCAACCTCCTATCGACGGCGACTGCTCTGCCTCCCTCCCCCCCCTCTTCCCCCGCCGCCCCCCTTGCCCGCCACCCCACCCTTCGCCTTGCTCTTGGCCAGCGCCTTGGTGAGTTCCACCAGGCGCGACGCCGCGGGGAGCCCCCGCCCCACGGGCTGCCCGTCCAGCCGGTCAAACACGCCCATCTGCGCCCCGCTAAGCTGAAACTCCCACACCCCCCCTATTTCCCCCACCTCCGCCTCCCCAAGCTCCGCCATCGACCACGTCGGCAGCACCCCGCGCTGCAGCGCCCAGCGGGTTACGAGCTCGGGGAGGGTGCGCTTGAGGCGCTTGGACAGCGCGAGCGCGGCGCTGCAGTTTCGCACGGGCGGATGCAGCACGAGGCCGCTCTTCACCCAGTGGCCGCCCAATATGTCGTGCGCAAAGTATATCGTGCCCTGCCACGCACCGCCACCACAACAACACCATCAACTGACACTTTGAGAGGTTAACCATCCCATATTTGAATTCCAACTGTGTGCAACATCGACGGAGGGGAGGGTTTGTGACAAATTGCAAAACAGGCGCAGAGACGATTCATTTTTGTCAATTGATTTGACAATGGAAAATACGAAATGTTCCTTTCAAGAAAAAGCAGTGGAACCACCAATCAAACAGGGGAGACCCCACAGGCCTAAGCCAATGAAAAACACTTCACATTGGTGTTGTGATTCGAAACGTGGCCATGAGAAGGGGACAGCATATACATAATATCAATATGCGACAAAACATGTATCATTTACTTCAAACGGAAGTGAGACAATGAATCGAACAAGCAACGTATTTGTAAACAATTTAAAAATAGATATCAAGTTGCGAATAATACTGTTTTTTAGCAAAATATGTTAAAATAAAATATGACTTACAAAGGAAAGCAGTGAAAACCAGCACCAAGGAAGTAAGGAGACAAGAAGGGGGCGGAAACCCCGAGACATGTTGAAACGTATGTCATATGAAATTCGCAAACATCTGCTATGTGCCGAAAGCGAGCCTCCTGCCTAAGCGGGTAAATAATTACTTAATCAGAATTAAAAAGCAGTAGATAATCCGGAATATGCATAAATCCTCAAATTATGTGCCTTCAGCAGAGTTTTAAGATTTCAGGGGCGAGGGGGGAAAGCGGGTCGCGGCGAGTGAGGCTCACCCGGAGGTAGAGGCTGTCCGCGACGGTGCGGTCGGGGTAAAAGGGGTCCATGAAGCGGGACGAGGCGCGGACGGGGGCGACGCTGCGCTTGTTGAGGAAGAGGTTGAAGCTGAGCTCGCCGTCGAGGGTGCCCAGGTCGCGCACCACCTGCTTGTTCCACATCGACTGTCCACGGCAACGGAGAAACAAAGGGGGGAGGCAACCCTCAGCTCATTGCTTGATAAAGACGGCCAACGGGGGGGAGGGGTGCGTTGTGACTAGAGAGATGACGACGCGACTTCGCTGCCACAGGAAACAGAAAACAATTTGCGGCAACCTACATTTTGTTGTATGGAAAACATGCGTAGCATCACATGTCAACATGCAATGAAGTGGGCTGGAAACTGAATGTCAGAAGATAACACTCTTGTGGCATGGAAAGCGTGTGGTGTATCATACATACGTGAAATTGTGCAATATAGCACCGTCGCCGTTAATACGCCCCCACACAATTTTCGAGGACCTCAATCTTATTAAATGCAAAAGGACAGAAAATAAATCGGTCGAGTTCTGCGGGCCCTATCTTTCACGCGCGTAACACATTTTCATGAAATTGCGTATCCAACTTGGCTGAGTTGACATCTGAGTTGACTCGGCATGAGTTATCAGCTCACCTCGAGCGCGCTCCAGCTGGGGTACATTTGCGAGCTGGTCTTGTTCTCGCTCTCCGCCGCCTTCTCCGCCAGCAGCACCATATCCACGTAGTCCAACCGCGCGCGCTGCATCCCCTCCAGCACCGTCCGCACCGTCCGGCCAAACCCTGGGACAGCAGCGCAACGCCACGCGGGAGGGACGGGCGGCGTGATGAGCGCAACGGCCAGTGAAAATACACGACATGTGAAAAAAAAAAAGACACACGATGAGCAAATGCTTTACTCTGTCTCTAAAACCAAACCACCCCATTCGAAGCGTAATTACAAATGCGGTTACGGCGGATGACGGTGGAGCATTCTGTTCCGCGACATCTTTTTTGCACTCTTGCTTTCTTATTTTGGGCTTCGAATTTGGGCCATTCAACCTCTTTAGTGCGCACACAGATTTCAAGTCGATAGATGGAATTACCTGACGGACACAATTAACACGGACAACGCAGACATGGTGTTCTAGGAGCGCGTTGATGTTCGGCGGGGGAGGGGCTAAACTTGTTCATGAAAATGGCAGCAACCTTAAAAATAAACAACTCTATCGCCGCTGTCGATTTCCGCACGTCGCCACAAAAGCCTTAACTTAAGCAATCATGCAAAATAAATGAGGTGAGTCACACTACATATGGTGTCGGAAATGCGAGAGCGTTTCGAACCCGCATTTTCCTGGCGAAGATGTGGTATTGCTCCCCGACCCTCCATCAACCATAACTGCCCTCTGTAAACAACTTCTCTAAAAGGGACAAGAAATCCAACAATTTAAAAACAATGTTGTGCATCATACAAATACAATTAATAGGAAAAGGACGACAGTTAGAATGAGTCAAGAGTGTGACGAGAAATGGCAGTTGTAACAAGGACAACAAGAAAGCCAACAAATGCGACGACACCCTCCCAACCAAATGGCTATCACCTTGCGGCAGCAGCTCCATCACAATGTACACCGCCTCCCGCTCCACACCCTCCTCGTGCATCGCGTCCGCGAGTTGGTCCAAACGGTTGCGCCAGGCGTCGGAGGGGGCGGCGTGGAAGCGGCGGATGCCGGAGGCGAGCGCGATGCGGACCAAATGCTTCGTCCTGTCGCCCATTCCCTAAGACGAAACAGCGCAAACGGCGGAGCGCGCCCCTCTCAACAAGGGCTGCACCTTCCCACGCCAAATGGTAAATGAAAATAAAACAGGAGGGTGGAACAAATCAAGGAAAAGAGCGAAATGGCGTGACTGACGTGCAACACAAATACGAACGACTGTTTTAGCTCAGTCCACAAAATGCAGATGACAAAAATGAGGGAATAAGTTTGGGGTTTGTTGCGAGTCGTGACTCGCGTTTCCGTGGACCAATTGCTAAAACAATGTTTCAGGACTACAAACGCCAAATGACATAACATAAATTTCGTCTGCTTTGCCAAACTTTTGGTTTTTTGAGTTAGAGAGTCATGTTTCGATTTCTTCGGCACCGGTCACGTAACACACGCCGCGCGAGAGTGGGGCGGGTCGAAGCTCTTGGCGAGATGGCAATCTGTAGCCCAACCCTAACCAAAATGAAACCTCCCTTAGTAAGGAATCCTG
>JAPMLY010002707.1:0-20000 GCA_026401115.1 Tetraselmis chui
CCCCCATCCTCCCACACCACACACCCCAACCACTCCATCTCATCACCCTCAACACACGCGGCCTCCACACCTCCATTATGGATGTTGAACACCTCTCCACCTCACACCGTCCGGATGTCCTTATCCTCACCGAAACCAACCACGACACCCACAAATCCCGCTGGCGTATCGCCCTCCCCCAATACCACCTCAAAAGCTCCCGACCATGCTACTCACCTGTGCCCCTACCCAAGGCAGGCGTTCTCTTCGCGGTCCGCAGAGCCTCATTCCAATCTGCCACTGTCCTAACCCCGCCCCCCCACCTCATCCCCCACATAGCCGGACTAAAAATCGTTCCCCACTGAGGCACCCCTTACCTCCTTATAGGTACTTACATGCCCCAGCTCTATCCCCCCCAACTGACCCGCCTATATGCAGAAGTAGCGGCATGGGGCCTCCGCCTCGCTGACGACCACCCACAACACCGCACCCTCTTGGGAGGAGACTTCCAAACCACCACCACCACAGGTACAGGTCACCCCGCCCTCACCTCCCTACTCATGTCCCACCTCCAACCCCTCCACGACCCTATCCCTACCTTCCCCCGCAGCGGAGACTGCCTTGACCACAGATAAGATAAAGAAACTAAAAACTCGAGCCAATACGGCCTACGACACCTGCCCCAAAATCTCCCACCGCCGCCTAAAAATTAAAAGCGGCCTCCTACCCCCCGCCGGCGCCACCTCCACCCTTCACCGCATTACTCGACCCGATAAAACTACCGCATCCTCTCCCTCCGCCGTCATTGACGCGATACACTCTCACTTCGCCACCGAACTCGGCCCCGCCACCCCACACGAACTGCCAACCCCCCCGTGGGAACTCCCCGACAACCCCGACAACTTAACCATCGAACCCCGCGGCGACCCCACTCTCACCCTTGCCGACATGATTACCCGCGCCACTTTCGATACAACCCTCAACTCCCTAGGCACCGGCAAAGCCCCCGGCCCCGACGGTATCCCCAATGAAATCATCAATTTCCTACCTCCGGCGACCCGCTCCGCCCTCTTCTCTCTCCTCTCCCTCCTCGCCCACAAATCCTACACCCCTCCTGATTGGTGCCACAGCACAACTTGCCTACTGCATAAAAAAGGCGACCCCTCCCTCCTCGATAACTACCGTCCTATCGCCCTCATGAATAACCTCCTTAAACTATGGACAGCACTAATTAAAGATGCAGGCTCGAAATACGCCGAAACATACGGCATTCTCAGCGACCAACCAGACGGCTTCCGACAATACCGCAGCATCCACGATGCCCTCTCCTCCCTAATCATGACGATGGAGGACGCGAAGCTCCACAACAAGGACATCTACGTCATGTACGCGGATTTCAAAGGCGCCTTCAACGCCGCGGACCACCGCATCATGTTCAAACACATGCGTTAACTCGGTATGCCCCCCACCTTTGTCGACACATGCGAACACCTCTACGGGGTCTCCACCACAGATTATATTACACCACATGGCCCCACCCCTTCTATCGACATTAACCGCGGAACCCTCCAAGGTGACACCCTTTCCCCTTTTCTATTTACCCTCTTCCTTGAACCCTTCATTCGCTGGCTCACGGTGGGCAGCCGGGGCTCCCGCCCAGGCCCCCCCGCCACTAACGTCGACCCCACAGAACCGACCGCCACATACCCAGGTCACGGCTTCGCTGACGACCTCAGCCTCGCCACGGGCTCGACCCCCAACATGACCATCCAACTCAGGAAACTCTCCCTCTTCAGCGCCTACACGGGCATGACCGTCAACATCCGCAAATGCTGCATCACCGGAGCCCTCTGGCGCACAGGCAACGCCCTCACCCTCGCCAACACTACCCTCCTCGCATCCCGCCTGCAAACTCAGTTCATCACCCTCAACTCCACCCCGGCCCCCATTCCCTCCATTAGCCCCACGGACACTTACCGCGTCCTAGGGGTAGAACTGAATACCTCCCTCACCTTCACCAAACACTGGCACGAACTAAAACGTACCACTGCATCCCTCATCACCACCCTTTCTACCTCCCCACTAACACAATCCCGCAGAATCAGGGTCATCCGTGGACTCCTCATCGGAAAACATTTCACCCTCCGGCTCGGCCTCTTCACCGACTCCCAACTCGACACTCTAGACGGACAAATCTGCCGCGCACTCCGCTCCGCCGTCTCCTCGGTACGTTACCTTCCCCGCACCGCCCTCCACCGCCCTACCTCCGACCTGGGATACGGCCTCCCCTCCCTCAAAGCCCACGCCGCACAACTCACAGTTTGCCACCTACATAAAATCATGAACACCTCAGGCTATAGAGGCCACATGGCCCGCGCACACATCCGCACCTTATCCACCACGTACTCCCACTGGCCTTCGGAATCCATCATGTCAACCTGCTCCACCCCACCCACACTCAAGTGCTTAGTCCGAGCTCAGCGAGATGCGGGCACCCTATTCCACAACATCCCTCCACTCTCCCTCACCAACCCTATCGCCTCCACAATCCGCGCCCACTTCACCACTCAAGACGACGCCCTCCTCGCCTCGCTCAGGGACAAAGCCACACACATCACCGACCCTCACACATATAAACAAGCCTACTGCGATTTCTCTCCCCGCAAAACACACGCCTCCCTCCTCCCCCGCCTGACCCCCCCTCTGGAAAAACAACATCACCACGTGGCCACAAGTCCTCCTCAGAGCCATATCGTCCTCCTTCATCCTCAAATCATGCAAATCCATCACCACACTCACGGGGTCCACCACCCCACTCTCAGTTCACATCCGCCTCCTCGCCGCAATCCTCACCGAACCCCTCAATACTATCCACAACCGCCTCCCCCTCACAAGCCTCACTTCCAAACAAGCACCCCCCCACCACTATACACCCCTCATGGATTCCCCTCCTCTCCCCACACCTTCCTCGCTCACCCTCCACCCTCTCATCCGGCATCTACACCTCCCGCACCACTCACACCACCCCCACCGCACCCACCACGCACTTAGACACATAATACCTCACCCCCTCAGACCATCACTACCCCCCTTGCGACGTAACGCGCATCATTTCCAAACACAAGGACACAGAATACGGCCAAACGCAGTACATGGTAGAATGGGCCCCGGAACACCTCCCGGAATGGGACATTCAGTTACAACTCGACGACGGCTTCCGCCTCATCTCCTCCACCCCCACATCGGTATGCCTCCCCAACCCCTCCCCCACCGCCTGCTCCATCTGTCATGACCCACTGCACACAAAACCCACATCCACCTGCTGCACATGCCCGCACTTTGCCATACATTCCCAATGCCGCCCAGCTCAGGGACCCGCCACATGGCAGTGCGAGTGGTGTGCTCGCGGCCAACAACACGACCTCACCCACCTCCACGAGGTCCAGTGGGCCCCATGCCTACAACTACACGACACCATCAGTGAGACCCCCTCCGGCCCCACCGCCCTCACCGCATTTAACTCCGGCTATGTCCCCTCCACGACACCCATTTTGCCAGAACAAGGACCCCCCCCGTGGTCACAGCCCCTAATCACATTCAACCACGACCCCATCAACCCCGACCTCGACATGCTCCCTACCGGTAAGTTCGCCATCCACGCACACCCATCACTCCACGACACAACCATACTGTGCACTCCCGACGGCCGCGCGGTCACCACCCTCAACGGACCCCGCGTCCGCCATCTCTTCCAACTCTTTCGCCCCGACCTCTCGACGCACACGTTCGAAGAGGAGGTCTACCACCTCCTCACCCGCCTTGGTTCCCGTTCAGACATTCACTCACCCACACCCGCCACCACCACCCGTAACAGATGGGCAACTAGAGAAGACCTCCTCACAGCTCTCTGTCACACATTCCGCATCCACACAGAACTATACTCCGACCCCCTCAATAAATCCCTCCACTCTAACACTTACCACTCCCTCTACCCCGAAGACATAGTCTTCTCATCTAGTGGCAGCAATGCCCCACACACATGGCAAGGTACCAACATCGCCAACCCAGAATACGACCACGAATGCATGCGCCGCGCCATGGAACACGCAATCACCAGCGCACACCTCACAGTCCCTCACGCACCCAGCGCAACCATCCTCATCCTCCCCCGATGGGAACACACACCCTACCGCCACTCCAAATACATCAACTCCCCATACACCCACCACCTTTACACCCTCCCCAACGACGCAAACACCTTCTTACCCCCCGACCAACACACTGGCAACCCCACCCCCACCCCATTCGGCACGAGATGGATGGTCGACATATACCTCGTAGCCAACCCCCTCGCACTTTCCACCCTCCCGTCACCCACAGCCATGACCGCACTTCACAACACTCTCGAATTCATCTACGACACTCACCTCCCCAAACCCGTCATCACCACCCCTCCTCCCCATCTCCTCGACACCTACTCCCCCCACTCAGCAGGCATATTCCACCTCCCCCCTAACCCAACTCACCCCATCACTTACCCCCACCCGGAACGACTGCAACTAACATACCCCCCCACCAGAGGTACTCTTGCTTGGAACTGGCAGGACTTCGTATACACAGACGGCTCGAACAAGGGAGGCTCCTCCCCCGTAGGAGCGGCCGCCACCCACCCCGCCTCGGACACCCGCATCAAAATACTGGTGACCTCTACCCCTCCCTCCCACACTATCAACCGCGCTGAATTAGCTGGCATAGACATAGGTCTCCAACTCGGCCGCACCCACTTCCTTACAGACATTGCGTGCTCCCTCCGCCTCATACAAGGATACCTAAACTGCCCATCCGCTTACCGCCACAACATCCACCGCGACACCCTCCAATCCATCACACACAACCTCCTAACCCGCTGACACGCGGGCATCCGCACACACCTCGGCAAAATCAAATCACACAACCACTCCCTAGGTAACGACCTCGCTGACACCCTCGCTAACCAGGTCGCGGATGGTCACCCGCCCGACACTACCTACGCCACTGGTTCAGACGTGTCGTTAGGTCACTGGACCTGGCCGTACACCCTCGTTCCACAAACCCTAGGGGACCCCATACCCTACAAATACACCAACCTCAAAGCTGACGCACACACCTACAGCACCATACACACACACACACACACACACCCCTATGGCAAACAACCAAACACGGTGCCCTCCTCGCCCGCGCCGCGGAGGACGGCGCCGACTTCTCTTACCACAGAAAACACTCAACCCTCACTAATATCCAGTTCACACACAAACAAGAATTCATGTGGGGAGTCCACAACACCCGCCTACTCACTCTTGACCCTACTCTGCGCTGCCCCCTATGTGGCCAATTCACTAGCAACGGCCACATGGCCGGTAACTGCCCCACCATGTCTGGCCTAAGACAAGACCGACACAACAGCGCGCTGCAACTCCTACTCTCCCTATTGGAGCGCCACAACGGAGGACGCTGGGAAACCATCACCGCAGACTTCGGTAACAAACCCATAAAATCCTTTGCTTCCCCCTCTCCTGCCCACACTCCGCTTGACTGTCACCCACCCCACCCTACCCACATGCCCACCCGCCTTGTTGATGCTGACAAAGGTCTCTCACCCGACTCCCTAACCTCGTGTCCCGCCATCCTCCCACCTGAGATCCCCCCCCCCCCCCCGCGCTACGACCCCCCGCACACAAACCCGACTTTATCCGCCTCCTCGAACCTCGATTAGTTGGCCACACAAACGGTCGCCGCCGTTACGCATCCATAAAAAAGATTCAGATAGGGGAATGGAAGTACTGTACGGACAACAACCTCTCCCACCCAGCTCACCTCATACGTGCCAAATATACACCCCTTGCAAACGCCATCCGCAGCCATTGGCCAGGCACAATGGTTGACATCCTTCCCATCGTCATGAGCCGCACAGGTACACCGCACTCCTCCACCATCACGAGTCTCACCTCCCTACTCACCGCCCGCACCGACCCTCTTGATAAACTCGTCTCCAAAGCACGCCTCGACACGTCTCGCATCCTTGCACAACTCCACACGCATACTGTCCAATGGCTGCATCACCTCCTACTCATATACCGCATCAAGTCCCGCACGACCTCCCGCCGCGCCTCCGCACATTGCCCCTTCGCACGCCCCTAAATGCACGCAGCCCTCGCCTCTTCTTGCACACCTCCCCGGGGGGGAGTAAAACCCCCGACCCCCATTGGAGAGGTTGGATTTAGGTGGTTAACGGTCTAGCCCTCACTTGTAAGTTCCCTGTGTGGCATAGTTGGGAGGGCCCATAGACAACAGCCGACGCATCCGGCTTTTGGTGAAAAACCGGCGCATACGGTACATGTTGTAAACAATTTCAAATTTCTTCCCATAAAGTCCGTTACTAGCGGCACGTATTTAATTACCCGCCACGCACTGCCGCGATGGCCATTCAACTTGATTGGGGGGTAGAGTAATGAGTTTCGAACAGCACACCACGGCGCGCTGTTCACTGACGTGAGCACATTTACCGGCACGCCCCAGTTATTGTGGGCACCCACGTTGGATTTTCGGGCCATATTTTGCGGGCCGAAATTCGTGCATGTGCAGGTTATGCACGCCTCTACGCGTGGCTCGGCACACGTAGTGGTGCGACAAGCCCGGAGACTACTCGACCCTGGGTTCTCAGCATGTTTGCACAATTGCACTCGTTTCCGCCGACTGTGTTGCGCCCGGCCGTCTACAAAGCGGCGACACCGAGAATGGCATGTCGTGTGCACTGGTTTTTCTTGCCACATGCCCGGAAATACCACCAAGGAGCACGGGCTGGGGGCCTATTGGGCTTGAGGGGCAGTTGACTTGGAGTGTAAGCAGCCTGGCGAGCGGATCGTTGGCCTTAGAAACTTGCGCATCGCCGGGCGTGAAAAATGGCGGGGGGCTTTCAAAGCACCCTAGCACGGGCCTTCATCTGGCCGGCGGCAAAGGGCACGGCACCATGCCATCATGGGGCATGAAATGGGCAACGCCGTGAATAGAAGAAATACATAGCGCTGATTGTTGAGCGTATTAGCGGAGCGGGTATGAGGGTACCACCTGTCTAGGGGTTGCTAGCCCCGCACGAATGTGGCAGATTTTGAAACCCTTAAAGCTTTATTTGGCTGTACGAGGGCTTGGATGACATCGGACGGTGGATTTGACGCCAAAACCGGCCGGTAGGCGTAAATCAAGTTGAAATCTTATATTTAGTTGGGGGAAGGGCTTCCACTTGCAACTTAGTTTGCTCGAATCGGACATTGCACGGCGAAGTTAGGCTTTTTTAAGCCTCCCAAGCTGTGGTTTTCCGGCCCCGAGCCCACCCACGTCGAGCATATCAACGGCACATGCCATCACACCCACGTGCTCCCATGTTTGCGGACAACATGCTGGGATCATAAAAACCGCATGTTGTGCCGCCCATTTCGGGATTTTTCACGAGCCAAAGTGTGGCAGATCCGAATTCCGGGGCGCCCGAATTAGGGTATGTCCCGAAATCGGGGTTGGGCCGCAAACCCTAATACATCATATCGTATATCCGTGACGGGCCCCATTTGTGCCCGGCTTCCCCCTTAGCCTCACCGTCAACACAAGTTTCGGCCCGCCTTTTCAACGAGCTAAAGTACAGTTAAACCCTAGAAACCCTACATGGTAAACACCCGCCCTACGCGAAAGGCCCCACTTCACTAGTAACGGACTTTATGGGAAGAGTGTATTAAGATGGCTCCGCACCGTCATCTTGTTGTTGATGTGACGGTTACAAGTGCTCGCATATGAACACCAATGTTCCTCGTATAGGTGCTCGTCTCCAACTCCCTGGCAGCCTTGCATTGGGAGCTCAACATGGCAAACTTGATGGGACCTCGGCACTTATGCTTTGGTTGGCACGCCTTCGGTTCAGTCGATCCATGACTACTATCCCTTCGCCATGGAGGATGGGGGACGGTTGGCGCCGATGGCGGCTAAGTTGGTTGATCGCCCGGGTATTTTGGTGGTTGTTCGTCGCTTCCTTGGCATGGGTGTTGCTGACTCTCGCTCCTTGCGCTCTGTATGTCCATATGCAACATTTCGTTCGTCGAACTACTTATGTTCCTTTTCGGCGTTTTGGGGGGGATGTGCGACGTTAATTCATGCAACGTCTTTCTACTGCTCTTCATGGCACTCTGGGTTCTTATCTCCACGACGCTTTTCAGGAGGGCGCTGACGCTGCGGCATGCCTTCATGTTCCTCGGGCTTAGGTTTTTTCCTCTTTTCTTCTTTTTGCTTGGTGGCCTCCACTGCTTTTTCTTGTAAGAAATTATATGAACGTGTTTTTTTGTTTATGGTCAGATTGATTTGAATCTAGAGGTTTGCATATCCAATATCATGTGTACGAGACAGTAACTCTAGCGGTTACTGTTACCGTTAATATCGGCGCGTCTCACCTGCAGGGCAACCGCCTTGCCCGAGCAGTTAGACGCAGCCAACGACCAACGACTTCCCCAACGGTCAGCTCTAGCTAGCCCGTGCCTTATAAGCCGTAGCTAGCCACGAGCCTAGGCACTCTATGCTTTCGCGCTCAGCCACCTAGGCATCGCGCGAATGCAGTCTCGACTCTAGTAGTCGAGTAGGGTGTCAGTTTTACCTTTCGTCCCATGCGCACTCGAGCGTCACGCGACACTTCCCCCCGTTCAGCTACGTAGTTCCCCAACATGCAGCCCGAGCAGTCTACATCCGCCGCAGCGGCCGACCCTCACGCTACCTCACTCGAACAACGCACAGCCGAACAGATTCGTACGGCAGTTTTGGCATCGGAACAACGGATTACTGAGCAGTTTTTGGCGGCTAACGCTGCCTTACTCGCACAGCTCCAGCAGACGACAGCTATACATGCTACTACCGATCAACAACAGTCCATTCCCGCCGGCGCAACAGCGACGGAGGGTGGTAAGGCGGCCCCCGAGCCACCTATTGACCTGCTCGACGACGAACCCGACCCCTCCGCGGCCGAGTTCGTCGACTTCACCTACTACGGCGAAGTCATCCCGGCCGGCTTCGAACGTCCCCCTCGAGACGTCGAGGAGCCACGTCTGTGGACTCTCACGGACGACACCGCCCCGGCCCTAAGCGACAAACGCACCCAAGCGGCATACGACGAGTACCTACACATCGGGTGCTATGCCTTCTTCGACAGTTGCGCCAACGCGGCAATTGGCGAGGCTTTGGACACGTTGTCGCACGGCCCACCTCTACCTACAGAGCAGGCGGCAGCGATTGCCCTCATCCGAGCGGGTCATCGCACCCACACGGCGACGGAGGAGGCCGCCCGTACTCGATTGGGCTTCCTCCGCCTCACCAAGGGCGGACAAACGAGCACAGATGCGGACCGCGTGTTCGCCGAATTGGCACACGAGCGCTTCTGCCGACCGCGTCCTACCGCGGTCTCCGGCACATTGGACGCGCTACGCCAAGCTTTCATCGACCGCACGCTTGAAGTCAGCTTACACGCCGCCAGCAAAGCCGCCGCCGGCAGGGACTGGATCCGCCATTTTTTTGTTGGGTTCGGATCCATGAGTACTTGATTTTTTAGGATCCGGAACTAGTGAGTACCTCTAAAAAAGGGATCCGGATCCCGCGATTACCTGTGATTCTAGGGTTCGGATCCCGCGATTACCTGTGATTCTAGGGTTCGGACCCCGCGATTACCTGTGATTCTAGGGTCCGGATCCCGCGATTATCTGTGATTCTAGGGTTCGGATCCAGCGATTACCTGTGATTCTTGGGTTCGGATCCAGCGAGTATCTATGTTTTCGGTTCCGGAACCGAGTACATGAGTACTTTTAAATTTTTGGTTCCGTTGGATTCGTTGGGTTCGCGATTCCAACAAGTACTCGAAGTACTCATGCAAATTGATATAAATTGCGCATTTTGGGGGAAATTTGTACTGCAAATTCAATTTTACATCTCTACTAGTTCTATGCGCCTGCTCATATGCTTGGATCCCATACAATAGATTTTGACCGAGGTATCATGAACACCCTATCTAAATTCCCAACAAGCTCCTCTTATGTACGTTGGATAGCCGTCGATGACAAGCTCTTCCCAGATCTGGACGGTCTACTACTTCCCGCTTGCCCCGCCATTGTTGCTAACTATGATAGGAGTTGGATGTGGACGGGCAAATTATGGTGGATTTCAAGCGCGTACGCACCGTTTAACTGGCCCTTGGGTGGGCTACAATCGATTCAAGGCTGCGGAATGACAACAATTAGGGCTATTGAACCAATCCTAGACATACACCTCAGCATATTTGCATTGCCAAATACCTCCCAAAAAAACAGCGTGTCACTTCGGGCCACCACAGAATCGTGACATACTCGGAATCGTGAGTACTGATTGGGTATCACGATTCCACATCGTTTTGCGAGGATGAGGTACTCGCGATTACCGCGGATCCATTAAAGTACGATGATTACCGGATCCAACGATTACTTACAATAACTGGTACCGGATCCTACGATTACTTACAATAACTGGTACCGGATCCAACGATTACTTACAATAACTGGTACCGGATCCAACGATTACATGTGATTCTAGGGTTCGGATCCCGCGATTACCTACCGAACCTAGGGTTTGGATCCAGCGATTACCTGTGATTCTAGGGTCCGTATCCCGCGATTACCTGTGATTCTAGGGTCCGGACCCACGAGACCGAGTCCGAACCCGAGTAGTCTCGGGGATTCGCGGAGCCGTAGGATCCGGATCCAGTCCCTGGCCGCCGGCGCCGCTTTCGCAAAGGTCACGCCGGACAAGCCTACCGGCCCCGACGCTCGAACCCGCAAAGCCGCCGCCGACAAACGCAAGGCCGCCGCGGAAGCAGCAGCCGCGGCACGAGCCGCTCCACCCCCCAAGCCGACCGACTCGGCTAAAACCCCAAGCAAGAAATGATGGTGTGGCCCGCCGCGCCGATTCCTGCTCCCCGACATCTTCCTTCATGCGCCACCGCGTACGTCGAAAATGGCGGGAGTGGGAGCGCATCGGCGCGAGCGGCCAAGTCCTAAGTTGGATCCGCCACGGCGTACGTGTAAAGTTCAAACACGGCCTACGCCCCAAGCCGTTCAACCACGGCATCTCCATGCTAGACGCCACACCCGACCAACTCGAGTTTCTCAACTCGGAACTACCACGCTTCGAGGCTTGCGGCGCGTGGGAGCGCTCAACGAACCCCCGCTACGTCTCCCGCATGTTCTTGGTGCCAAAACCCGGATGCAATCAATGGCGCTTGATTATCGACCTTCGAGAACTCAACCGCTACTGCTCAACGTTCAACATGACTTGCGAGACCCTCAAGCACCTCCGCCATCTATCTCGACTGGGGGACTACTTCGTCTCACTCGACCTCGCCGATGGGTACCACACCCTTGGCATCCGGGAGGAAGACCGGGACTACTTCACGGTCAACTACCGCGGCACCCTATGGCGCCTCGCGTGCCTCCCCATGGGGTGGTCGGGCTCCGCTTACTACTTTTGCAAACTCACGCAAGTGTTTACGAACCACCTACGCCGCTTACCACCTCCCACGCCCGCATCTACACCGGCCGGCCCACGCCGCCCGTCCAAGCGCTTCCTCCGGAACGCGCGATGGCGAGGAACCCGACTACTCCCCTACATGGACGACTTCCTCTTCTTGGCGGATTCCTACGACGAGGCACTCTTACTTCGGCAGCGCGTCCAAGCCCTGCTCGACAGCCTCGGCCTACAACGCAACCCCAAGAAAGGTGTGTGGACGCCAACGCAAGTCGGCGACCACTTGGGCCTCACGGTGGATTTACAGCGCGGCGAGTTTCGCGCCCCACTCGAAAAACTGCGACACCTCGCACAACACGCTTCGTCCTTGCTCGGACGAGCAGCGTCCAACGCACGATGGCTACCCACACGCCAACTCGCAGCCTTCGCGGGGAAAGCGCAATTTTTCTACCTTGCCATCGCGCCCGCCCGATTCTTTTTGCGCGAGCTCCACAACGTTTTGGCTACCCGTACCGGTTGGGGGGGACGCGTGCGCCTCACCCACCAACTCCAACCTGCCGTGGTCGCCGTCCTAACCAAGCTAACGTCCCGGTCGCCCGTCATGATGACCGAGCTACGGCGTTTGTGGTTCCTACTCGACACCAATGACATCCACATCCGCCCACACTACATCCGGTCGGCCGCCAACGTCTGGGCCGACACGCTCAGCCGCGAGATGGACTCCGAAGACTGGCAACTAAACCCACAACTCTTCAACCACCTTCAGCGCCGGTGGGGCCCGCATACGATCGACCGTTTCGCTTCTATGCTCAACACGCAACTGCCACGCTTCAACGCCCGCTGGCGCGACCCCCTGTGCGAGGACATCGACTGCCTACACCTCCCCGACGCGGCGTGGAAACGCGAGAACAACTACTGCAACCCCCCTTGGTCTGCCCTACCAGCACTCGCCGCAAAACTCGAACAAGCTCAAGCCGCGGCGACTGTCATCGCCCCTTACTGGCGAAACAAAACGTGGTACCACGCGTTCGCCCGCTTGGCCACCGAGACCATGCACTTCCCAGCGTCCCGCGACCAGTTCTTTCCCGGCAGGCTCGGCAAGCGCGAAGGGGTCGGGCCTCCCGCGTGGAGCATCGTGGCCTTTCGGCTATCACCCCCTCATGGCTCTACAATCGACGCGTCTCATGTACAGCACGTCCCCCCTCTGCGTACAAGACCGCCGCGCTACGGATTACGCCGTGAAGCAGCACAGTCGCCCTGGTCCACCGATATGGCTGAAACTTTTCAAGACCTCCTGGGATCGGATAAGCTCGGGGTTACGGCGGTTGCCCTACTCAGCAACTCGCTAGCGCCCTCTACGTACTCGAGCTACCAAAGCGCAATCAGTTGCCCTACTCAGCAACTCGCTAGCGCCCTCTACGTACTCGAGCTACCAAAGCGCAATCAGACAGTTTTTTATTTTTTGTGCAGAGGAAAATATCGCCCCGCTACATGCCACGCCAGCCACGATGGTCCGCTACACGGCCTGGCTAGCCCTCTTGGGAACGGTCGCTGCCAGCTCGCTGCAACCTTACTTCTCCGCGGTTAACAAGTTCTACCGCGACCACCGGCGCCAACCTATAGCCGTGGGCGAACTCCTGGCGGACGCCCAACGGGGCCTCGAAATGCTAGAGCACCGCCTACTTCCCACCACCGCTCGCCTCCCGCTACCCGCACATGTCGCCCTGGACATCCTACTCGCCGCCAACACCCTACACGGAACCTTCGCGTGGACCTCTGCTTCCCTCCCTCAGATGCAACGCTTCAGAACCTGTTTAGCGGTGTGCGTCAATTACATGTTTTTCTGCCGCGCCGAAACTGGCGCCCGCTGCCAGACCGGCGACCTAGTTGTCGACAGGCCCTCTCAACAAATCTGCCTGTTCGTACGCAAATCTAAAGGGGACCAGCGCCGCGACGCTAGCGATAAACCTGTCATCACCATCCATGTAGCCGCTAACCCCGTCTTGGCAGACCTGCTCGACTACTACACGGAGCAGCGCGCTGCCTTCTGCAACAAATTCTACAACACGCCACCCCCACTCGCCTTTTGGAGCTTCTCACCTTCCGAACCTTCTCACGAGTGGGGCGCCGCGTCCACCATCTCCGCCTGGCTCACCCTCGCCCTCCGCACCGTCAACTCGTCCGCGCCCACCGGTTTCAAGTGGACGTCGCACAGCCTACGGAAAGGCGCGGCGTCCGCTGCCAGCTGCATCGGCGCGCCC
Organism: Tetraselmis chui; assembly: GCA_026401115.1. NCBI lineage: Eukaryota > Viridiplantae > Chlorophyta > Chlorodendrophyceae > Chlorodendrales > Chlorodendraceae > Tetraselmis > Tetraselmis chui. The sequence goes on from JAPMLY010002707.1 coordinate 13,797, forward strand.
CCCCCCGTAATCAAATTTATGGGTGGCTGGGCCAAGAACAGCTCTGTGACCGAAGGCAAATATATTGACCCAACCATGACCCCCACACCTGCTGCTTGGCGGTACTTCGGCTGGCTCACTCCGTCCCCCCCGCAACACTAATTCGGGCTGTGCAAGCCTTTGGCTTTAGGTTACCGGCAAAACGTGCCCTAGGGTAAATGGTCAGATTGATTTGAATCTAGAGGTTTGCATATCCAATATCATGTGTACGGGACAGTAACTCTAGCGGTTACTGTTACCGTTAATATCGGCGCGTCTCACCTGCAGGGCAACCGCCTTGCCCGAGCAGTTAGACGCAGCCAACGACCAACGACTTCCCCAACGGTCAGCTCTAGCTAGCCCGTGCCTTATAAGCCGTAGCTAGCCACGAGCCTAGGCACTCTATGCTTTCGCGCTCAGCCAATCTAGGCTTCGCGCGAACCCACCCACCCATCCCTATAATCCTGCGCTAATTGACCCCCAGACCCTGTCTGTGGGTGTCTTTTGGCCAAATTGTAAGGAATCTGACATCTTTGGCAAAACATGCCCTAGGGTAAATATAAGAACCATATCTATGCATTCCGAGTTCCCGCCGCCAGGTCATGCCGCCATGCCGCGTACGCTCACGACAGACTGGCGGACACCACAGGAGGTCGTCGCTCACCGACCCCACACCGCAACACCACACCTCTCGCCACACCGGCGCGTCTCATACAAACGGCGGAAATCCTATTTCAAGTGTTCACGAGGCTGTGCGCGTTGGTCACAGCGAGCAATATATCCCGGCTTAGAGCGCTTGACTTCCGAGGGGGATCAGACGTCACTCCGCGCTCCGTATCTCGCGATATCGCTCCTCCTGCTTGACATTAGGCTGGCGACTGGCGAGGGGGCGACATGCTGGTGGATGAGTGCCAGGGTTGGAAAGGGGCGGCGAAGTGGGAGGGGGAGTTGCTGCCTCGGCTAGCGGAGGACCCGGAGTGTGCGAAGCAGATGGGTGCGGGTAATAAGCTGCTATTACACTGGGCAGCGGAGAAGCGCGCGGGGTCGGGGGTGGTGAAGGCGTTACTGGAGGCGCATCCCAAAGGTGCGGAAGTTGCGGAGACGAAGAGCGGTTGGCTGCCGCTGCATCAAGCTGTACGTAACAGCACGTCAGCAGGAGGGGGTACGGTGGTGGAGATGTTACTGGATGAGTATCCTCAGGGCGCCGAGATGAAGGACCAGTATGGCCACCTGCCGTTGCACTGGGCAGCGAGGGAAAATGCGGGCGAGGCGGCGGTTTCAGCGCTCTTGCGGGTGTACCCTGAGGGTGCCAAAGTCGCTGATGGAAAGGGTAAGCTGCCACTTCACTTGGCAGCCGCTAAAAAGGCGGGACTAGAAGTGGTGTGGCTCTTACTTGAGGCGTACCCCGAAGGCACCACGGTAAAGGACAGGCAGGGGAGGCTTGCGATGCAGGAAGCAGCCAGCCAACAGGCGGGCGACGAAGTGTTATCGGCGATCGTTGCCAAGATGGGGTCGCTCGACGACAGCTCGACGGCTCGCGAGGCCTGGCACGTGGCGGTGACGGTGCGGGAGGCAGCGAATGGTGTACGTCGCGCGGTTTCAAACCGTCCGGAACTCGCCCACGGGTGGAATGTGGACTCGCGGACGGCGTACCAGCAGGCGTGTGGGCCGTGCCAGGAGGCCATGGATGACGCGCTCGCATTTCTAGGCCGCTACCTCATCGAGGGTGAGGCGCACCGTTCCGCGACGTGTGTCATCTTATTGGCGCGGGACTTGAGCGGAGGCGGCGATAAGGAACGACGACCGGTGGCGCTCAAGCTGATGTGGCAGCGCGACTCGTTCTCGCGAGAGGTGGGCTTGCGGGTGAAATACCGCTTGAACACCCAGTATGTGTTAGCCGTCCTTCGAGTGCATATCGATCTCGACGCGCAAGCGGAGCTGGGGCAACTGGAGTCGGAGCTTGGGAATGGGTTGGAAGTGTGGTGCGACAAGGCGTTCGGGCAGTTGGGTGCTCACAGTAAGATTGGGGAGGAGGCGTTCAGGTACGCTATCTGTCCGAGCACCCTGTCCGGACAATGTACACGATGTCCAACACTACCCGAACACGAAGTTGCGAGTGGGTCGCTATGCCTAACCCAAACTCGGCAGTCCTGATGCTGACGTCTCCATATGCGTCGACCCACTCAGGTACTGTGTGGTGATGGAACGAGCGGAGACCAGCCTGGCGAGCGCCCTCACGCACGAGCGCTTTGCGGGCAGTGACTGGCAGTTGGTGCGAAAGATTGGAAGCGATCTACTCAACGCGTTGGCGCACCTACACGAGCGAAAGTTGGTGCACTGCGACCTGAAGGTACCCATGCCGCTCCACGCCCTTCCTTGCATCCCGACTAAGATGCATAGACACCGCCACACTCTTACGCGCACGCACAGCCACAACCCCCCCCCCCCCCCCCCCCCCCCCCCCCCCCCAACCCCCCCCACACACACAAACACACAAACACACACACACAGACACACACACACACATTAACACCCACACACACATAGTGACATGCTTGCGCACACCAACACAAACACACACACACACACACACACACATACGTAATTTCAGGCCGACACATAATCATTCATATGTACTTAGCAAACTCACTTACATATACTCACACACACACACACACGCGCTCTCACAAACAACGCAAACTTCGACACACACACAAACCCTCTCTCTCACTCACACACACACACACACACACACACACACACACACACACACACACACACACACACACGCACGCAAATTTACACGCTCATAAAGACGCACACTCACGCACAGGCACACGCACTATGACACACTTTTACTCACAACAGACACACACACACCCACAAATTTTCACAGACATTCACGCACACACACGCACACGCACACACACACACACACACAAACACACACACACACACACACATACACACAAACACACACACAATACAGAATACGCGCACACGCACAGGAGCAGGCATTTACACGATTTCAGACTATCGTTTACGCAAACAGTCTCAAATGCAGACACACACGAGGGCACTTTCAAGCACTTGCGGGTGTACGTAGTGTTTCTGTTCATCTGTTGCATGATCACTGCCCTTTATTTGTAATGTTGCACACCATTTAGTCCCCTCCCCCCTTATCGCAGCCCCTCAACATTATGCGCGTGGGCGAGACGTGGCATCTAATCGACCTCGACGTCGCTTGCGTTGCCGGGGAACCGTTCGGGTCGAAGCCGCCCAGCAGCGGGTACTGCCCACCCGAGATGGCACGCACGCTGACGGACGCGGGCTATGGCTGGCGACACACTATGGCGAATAACAGGGAAGGCTCCCATACCCCGCCTGACCCCCGCAAGCTGGGGGCTTACCATGCCAACGTGGCTTACGATCTCTGGAGCGTCGGCGTGGTTCTGTATTACGTCGCATGCGCGACTCCTCTGTGGAAGACCAACTTGGACGACAACCTCGTCGGTGGAGATCTTGTTAAGCTATGCAACTGGGACAAAGACCGCGGAAACCTCGCGCTTATGGAGGGAGGGATTGATAAGGAGAAACCCGCGCTGTATAACTTATTGTCGAAACTGTTGGTGGCTGACCCCGTGTCACGGGTGACGAGTTGGGGCGGTGGCGAGGATGCCGTGGCGCGTGCCGTACTACGACACCCGTTCTTCTCGACGAGCATGAAGATGCCTGATGAGGAGACGGAGTGCATGCTCAAAGCCATCCACGCAAATACAAAGAAGTTGTTAGAAGGCCAGCGAGCCATGGGTGGCAAGTTGGACCAGTCCCTTGAGCTACTCGGCGCGCAGAGCCGAATGATGAAGGAGGTGGGTCGCGGGAGCCTGCCGGGAGCCAGTGCCTACACTAGTCAACCTTGCATTGAAGTGACTATAATTTCGAGTAGTTCATTTGCTTTCAAATGTTCTATAGTAAAGTTAGGAACTTAGGGTAATTATTATAATAGGTGTCGTGGTTTTGAGGGACTCCACCCCACGCCCACATTTACCTGCGATCAATATGATATAAAGAGAATTGAAAGCTGTTTTTACTTTTACTGTTGCGTTTACTCCGGCTTTGGTGCTATCGAGTCAGCCAAGGGAATGACGGCTTTGACATGCCCACTCCTTGCAGCGATTTGGCATTCCAGGGGTAGGATGGTAGTGCGGCGAGGGGTCGACGGACTGACGGTTTGCCGATGTTGACGGTATCGATATCTCCCATTGTCAATCATGATGGGGTCGACAGTCCGGAATGTGGACATCGACCGCACTCTTAGCTGCTCTTATCGCCGATATGTCGATGTTTGGAACCATGCACCATCACTGAAACCCTAGCCACCCCCCCATGTAGATATCTAAAGTGCTGATGTGATATTGCTGAGCTGCCAACAGTCATCGCATAATGTTGCTGACTCTAAGTTTGTTTGATCTACGACTGCGCAAGGCTGCCTCCCTTTCGCATGTCTTCAACTTCTCATTCTCAGTTGACCTAGGGTTTAGGGTCTAAGGTTACCCTAAACATTATACACCAACCCCTAAACATGGGTCATGTCCTGCCTAAGTACGCACATACATGGTTGAGATTCAAGCACAGAATAACTCCCCCCTCTCAGTCTCCGCCAGATTATTGTACCTAAACCATTACATTAGATTGCAACAGCCGAGAACATGCTATCCTTTAATTGATGGTAGCACTGATAATACCATCGTTACAATGATGTATCAAAGCCGCGACGTAGAACATCGGTGGCTCCGTCAGCGGTGGCGGTGATACTATCGACAACGTATCGATGCCTAAGCCCCAGCCTTAATACCGCTTGGGGGCATTTGTATGACCATCCCGCTTGCTGTTTCTTTTCGACGGCGTGCTGCAGATGATCAAGGGCGTGCACGATGTTCCGCGGCTGGTGGTATTCTTTCGCAACGACGAACAAAGCGGCGGCATAGAGGGATGGATGCGCTCATTGAAGGATCCGTCGACAAGGCAACAAGGGCTGTTCAACACAACGGCGGAGTTGCGCTTTGTTTGCCCACTCAGTATGCAGATGGCTCAGGCGAGTTTCACGCTACAAGTAACGCGCGACTGGGTGACCAAAGCTGCACCCTACCTCAAGGTGACGCGCCGCCAACCAAGCCAACCGCCCCACTGCATTGTTTGAGCTTTGTAATGGCTCGGCCATGAAGGCAGAGGCGTCCTCGGCCTCTCACTGTTTATAGCCTCCTTTGCCTAAACCAAACTCCAAAATGCATCCGATGTTCCATTGAGATTATGGGTCCTTAACGCGAGTGTAAATCACGCTTACCCACCGCTAGCTTACATATGTCATGCAAACAACTATTTAGTGTTGAAGGTTTTTTACAATGCCTTGTGATAATTGCAATTGTTCTGTATTCTTATGGTCGAGCCCCACCGCCGCCGAGTAGCCCATATATTATTATTATTATCGGAATCATACAATCACAAGAATAAGTAATTGAATTGCCCATTTCACATTCGCACAGGTCGTTTTATTGTTAAGCTTGGGTGGAATCCCACTACATTAATTTGCTTAAATCCGTGTCTGTGTCTGTGTGAGCGAGCGAGTCAGTGTGTGTGTGTGTGTGTGTGTGTGTGTGTGTGAGAGAGAGAGAGAGAGAGAGAGAGAGAGACAGATAGTGGGGGGAGTGTGGGGTTGTGAGAGATACAGGGTGCGTGTGCGTAGTTAAGAAAATACAAAGATTCAATGAGTGATGTGTGTGTGTGTGTGTGTGTGTGTGCGTGTGTGAGAGAGAGATTGAGAAAGTTAGAGAAAATACGGTGTGTGTGTGTGTGTGTGTGGGGGGGGGGGGGGGGGTATGTCTCTGTGTACCTCTCTATTTTTCTCTCTCTCTTTGTGTGTACTTGTGTGTGTGTGTGTGTGTGTGTGTGTGTGTGTGTGTGTGTGTGTGTGTGTGTGTGTGTGTGTGTGTGTGTGTGTGTGTGTGTGTGTGTGTGTGTGTGTGTGTATGTGCAAAATCAGTAGAAAGGCATTATTTAGGCACAACTATGGGCTACTCGTAGGTATCATTATGCTGCAACACCCTATCCCCCTCTTCTGAAACCCTGAAATTCTTTAATCATGAAAAGCCAAAGTCAATACTGTTGAAAAAAGAAAAAAATGTCCTG
>JAPMLY010002707.1:25000-43535 GCA_026401115.1 Tetraselmis chui
CTACTATGAATTGGGACGAGGAAGGGGAGACAACGTTCGTTGTCAGGGTTGTTCGTCCGGAGTGTGGTGTCTCTGTGTAGTCGGAGTGACGGTGTATGTGTTGCTGCGACTGCGCGGTGGGTTGGGCTTACTTATAGTATCGTCGCCGCGCGGTCTGGGTGGTGTGCAAAGTTCATCTTGCAGCAGCACGCGTTTTGAAAGTGGTATGTAATAGAAAATCATCTTACTGTCAATGTACTGTCGAAATATAGATAGATGGTACGTTTCCCATGGATGGGTCCTGATACAATGTCGTAATACGTCGGAATTTTCTGTCAGCAGTATCTATGATGGACTAATGTACCCGTACTATTGAAAGATAGAGAATAAAATCATCCCGCTTGATCGGATACTACCCGTATCTATTTCCCAGAAGTACATGTAAATATCCGTACACAAACATTTCCGCAAATTGCTCTGTACTCGTTACTCGTAAAATGCTCTGTACTCAAATAATCGTCACCCATTATTAGAAATCATCGAGAATGTCGTCGCGCGTATTGTTCATAGTACTCGTACGGATACCATTGTGCCAGCTTGTGAGGGTTTACCTACCGTCTCTCCAATAACCCGAGGCGCAAAAAATAGAATTGAAAAATCTCATGGCTTCTGGACCTGTACCCGTAAGGCACCGGAATAATCAGAGTTATACAGCGGATTAAACCAGTGAGAATGCCAATGGGGGCTACCTGTAGCGGATAACATGCTGGATATCCGAAATATACGAGTAGTCCATATATGGACGAATACTCTCATGGGAATGCCACTTCTGTTGGCTGGTGCTGTGCTTTACATAGCTTCGGAACAGTACATAAAACATGACATGATAAGACAGGAAGTTCTGCTCCGTCTTGCGTGTACCTGTGGATGTCATGCACGGGTATCTAAAACACGTTTCTTACTCTGCAAGAATCGGTATGTTCGTTGCTCCAACGGATATCTTCAATTACGGAACTGTAATATGGAGACGTGGCATCGTCGTGAGATTGTCCGTGCTGTACAGTAGACATCGCACCCGTACCTTCGCTGTAGAAGAGGGGTGACAAGTACAGGTAACAACTAACAACGCTGTTTATTGGGGCTCAATTCAGCTGTTAAGGATCTGTCGATCTAGTGACGTGGGGGTAGCGTGAGGGGTTAGGGCTACAGGTAAGTGCCGGGTAGTTAGGGTTTCCCTCCCTGCTTGTCTCTTACATGTACACAGTTTAAGGCCGGTTCTTAGATGAACTTAGCCATCATCCGCGGAAGATGAGAATTCAGCTGTTAAGGAAACTCCTAGGCCACGCCGAGAATGCAACACGTGGAGGCGACAAGCGGCGCCTCACGCGCCGCTCGAGGTAGCACGGGGGCGCTTGCGGCCTATGGCGCGGGTGAAGAGCGCCGTGGCAGGAGAAGGCATCCCGGCCGAGGAAGAAGCGGCCTCCACGCCGTCCGCAGCGGCGGACAAACCGCGCAAGACGTTGTCCGCGTGAGCAACATGGACGGCGAGAGAGACATTTCGACGCCATGAGGCCAACAACTTGCCCACATGCATCCCTTTAGATGCGGCTGCTTGCTTGGCTAGCTCCGTCAAGAAAGCCGTGGCGTGGCCACCGAGAGTACCAAATTCCGTGACAGCAAAGGGAATGAAACGGATGTCGGGCCGACTCCTCACCGCTTCGGAGTACTTTTCGAACTGTCCGTGCTCATCTAGTCTTTCTTGTAATCACATCCTCAATTGAGCTGTGTTGGCGCTCAATTATGCCGAAGATGTGGATTTCTTACAGAATTTTAATATTGGTAGCCCTTAGGCCACCTTACCCGCAATGTGAGAGGGAATCGGGTGGGTGGGATTGCGTGAGCTATAGCTCTCGCAAAAGGCAGAAAGTGGACACACAATCACTGCTTCTACGGACATTTAACTGTCCGTGCGCGCGTGCGCGCATGAACCGTTAGGGGAGTTGTACCAACGGAGGTAACGCATGTTACAACGTAATTCTATCCATGTAATTCAAACCTCTATATTACCAATATATGACTATTTAAGTTTGGTTAGGGATCACTTATGCCATCTGTCGCCGTCTAGAGTGTGACTTTGGGTGGGGCTCCATGAGGGGTCATCAAGCCAAATAGTTTACAAGCTCCCGGGCTCTGAAGTACTGTTGGGTCGATGTATTCGAGGAATACGTCCGATTCTCGTGCCCAACCGCCGAAGAGCTTGATTTTCTATATCGTAGTACCGATATTGTACGTTGCAGTAGCTGCACCTTTTCGTAAGGAGTGCGATGTCCAAGCGAAACCATATGGAGGTTGTTCGTGTAATGCGTGAAGTAACCGATGTAGCCATGTTGTGAGGGTGTCCGCTGTCCAATTTGTCGTAGGTTCGTGCAGACTAATGGCCCATCGCTTGTCCGGACTCTTCCCGGCGGAGAACTTGGTACGGGCTGCGTCGAAGTATCCTAGCAGTTCCGCTATGTCACGGTGAGCATAGTCCGGTAGTTCACATAGGAGTATTCGCTCCGTGGAAGTACCGCGTTGTCCCTTTCTCGTTCTGTGGTAAAGGAGGATTCCACCGGTTGGTGTACAAAACCGGTCTCCATACCGGCACACAATTCTTGCTCCCCCGCGACAAGAAATGTGAACATGATCACAGTCGTTAGACACGCTCTAAATAATAGAATGGTGTCCGAGTGGGCTTGTGCCCAAGTGTCCGTCAACTACGTGCGCATGTCCTTGGCGAGGCGAAGCGATGAGACGAGAATCCGGGCTGCAAGGTACATTCGTGTGCGGCTTGGGTGAAGGGATACATGGGACTCTGCGAGACCCCGCTTGCCTTTTCCCACCAAGTTTCCTTGTGCAAATGGTCCAACGCCGTGATCTCTAAAGAACCGATTCACTATTGATAGGTCCAAGTTGCAGACTTGTTGCCTTGATGGTGCCTCGTTCCCCGATCCATGCGATAGTCGCGGCCGTTGCGGCTAGCGAGGGTAGGCCTTGTTCCTCGCATAACTCGAAGTGTGGTTTGATCGCGATATTGTACGTATAGAACGTGCTTTTCGCCCAAGCAGCGGTCAATAATTCGAGAAATTTTGCGCCAAGGTTGTCCGTTCCCAGTAGTCGCTACATGTAGGGGCGCATCGAGTCGGCCCAAGGGTTGTTGCAACATGCCACGTCGATCTTGTAGCATGCCTTAGTTGCAAGGGCGGGGTAGCTTTGGATTGCCGGCTTGATATGTCGTGTGCTTAACATGGACAAGTCAGGGTATCACTCACTGCTCGACGGGCCTAGACAGTTTGCGTCGTAATTTGGGAGTGGCGTGTTGAGCGCCGACGCGAAGCGTTCGATGGTGTAGGGGTCGAACTGGGTTTCCATCTCGTGAAACACCGAAGGGTTTAGCTGCCATTCGACGATGTCCATGTGGCGGCTGAGCTTGTCCGCCCACGTGTTTGCCGCGGATCTAATGTACCGGGTATGATATGAATGTTGTTGCTGCCCAACACGTACCATAGCCGGCGTAGTTTGTCCAACATTTCCGCTGAACGGGAAGTCACACGGCCAGTTTGTCTTTGTAGAGAGGATGTTGCAGCCAACGAGATGTGGCGAGAAACTGATAACGGTCATACGGACGGCCTTCAGTGCCTTCTAGGTAATGTGCTTGTGTTCGTCATATGTTCCCGAGAAGCCGCGTGCTTCGAGCCTGCCGTTTATTACCGCTCCCCAACAATATCCGGAACTGTCGCATTGTATGTAAGCTGTCTCGATTGGGCGCTTGATGTTCTTTCCGTTTGCGTGACTAGGCATCTTTGTCCACTGTATGTCGCGACGGGGCTGAGGGGTGAGGCGGTATCGTCCTCCCCACTTGTCGCCAAGTACGGAGTGCAACTCGCGGAGGATGATTCTGGCAGCCGGGATAGCAAGAAACATGTATTGAGCTTGACCCGCGAATGACTGGAGCTCATTGACGGGCAGCTATCTACTTGCTCGCGTAGCATGTTGCCGTAGTTGCCGGGCTTGGTTGGCGAGCTTCTGAAGGTTTTTCTATTGGTGCGAAGAAGTAACTTGTCGCTTCGTCGATGTCGATGCCTAGGTAGTGGCTGGACTAAGTCGGTTCCCAAAAATCTTTGGTGGGATGGCGGAGCAGTCCGAGACTGGTAAGGAGGAGGTCGACTAGCTTACGGAGAGCCAACGCGAGTTCCCGGAGGCCGCGAAGAGGAGGAAGCCGTTGACGTGAGGTAAGATCTTTGCTACTCTCCATCGCGTGTGCCGGAGGTAATGCTTGCTCGGCGTGTTGCCCTTGGGGTGCGTAGGTGTCGCACGAATGTGTCCGTAAACGCGGAGATGTGGTAGGGGCTTAGCGACCATCCCATATGTAGACCAGCTAGTCGGTAAAGTTTATCGCGCACGTTTACAGATAGGAAGTCACGCTGCTTTGGAACCATTCCCAACGCGTAGAAGTTGTCGTTCTGGTCGAACGAGAACATTTAGTCGCCCTTTCGTGCTAGATGTCGAACGCTTAGTAGTGATTCCATCCGTAGCCGTTTTTTAACGGAGACGTTGTTAAGGTGCCGTAGGTCGACGATAAATCTCCATTTTTATTTTTACCGGGATTAGCGACTAAGAATAGTTTGGACACGTATTTGTTGCGAGTAATGGGATCCCTGGCTCCAGTTTCCACGAAGCGTGCGAGTTTGGCCTCTACGAAGGTGAGTTGCTCGGGGATAGCGTCTAGGAGGGAGACGCATTGGTTGAACGGGGGTGGTGATCGATTGTTTAAGAAGGGAATCGTGACGCCTCCCGGATCTATTTCAAGACTTGTCCGCTCGCGCCGATATCTTTCCATGCTTACCAATTTCGCCGCACGCGATGACGCATGTAGCTGGAATATGGTGTGCATGAGTTGGCGCGGCGGGTTACCCCGTCATTCCTCCTTCTCGGCCTCGGTCTTCTTGTGTGCCTTGTCAATAGAGGGGAGGGGGCGGTCTCCCGTGCGATTCTCAGGCTTGGCCTTGTTTTTTGTCCGGCATGTCCAGCTTATCGTTTGGCTTGTTCGATATGTGTGGTTCATGCTTGTTTGCCTTGAACTATGTACATGCTTGCGCTTTTACAACTGATGTGATGCCGAATTCGAGTCGTTTGTGTTCCAATGCTAACATGAGTCTGTCGATGACGTTGCTTCCTCGGTGTATCGCGATGGTGTCGAAGCAACGTGTGTACATAGGCGACTCGTTCTTCGCCGCTGAGGATCTTCTTGGCCTTGAAGCGCCTGATGTAGACGAGTCGTGCTTCCTCCGCTGATGCCACTCCTTGATGTGTACGTAGCGCTGCGTCGATGAGGGAGCATGCGTAGGCGTTCTCGTCAGGGGTAGAGGTGACCGCGTGAATCATTTCCATAGCAGTTTCGAGTGCCGAGTTAGAGGCGGACGTAAACACACTATAGCAAAGCATATGTCGAAACTCGTCGCGTGGGGAAATTCTAGCGGTTTCCGTAAAACATTTGTCCGAGGGTTCCACATGCACGGGGCTATTATGCCGGTAAGGGGCATGCACTCCGCGAAGGTACGGGACGCATAGTCTGTCCACTCTTTGGGGTGGATGTATTCCCAAGGGTTGTCGTTACTATCAACTTGTAGAGCGTTGTGCTCGTGTCGTTCACCCGGAGCTCTGTCGAAGTCGGCTGTTGGGTTGGCTGAACTAGTCTATTTTGTTGGCGCGGCTGCGATGGACAAAGTTTCGACTTGGGTTGCTAACTCATGTACAATATTTGTCAGCAATTGTAGCTGGTTTGGGTGTTGCTCCGGCACGTCACCAGGCGCAACGGGGTAGAGGTCGATAGGAAATACATGGCGGTCCGCCATCTAATCTCATGGAGTGTATTTTCGAGCGTCATTTAAGAGACTCAAGTGATCAGCACCTTGCGTGGCTAGCAAGAGCCACGATGCCGTTTGCGTGAGCGATGGCTCTCGCAAAAGGCATAAGATGGACGCACAATCGCTGCTGGTGCGTCATATAGTGTGCGGACATTTTCATGTCCGTGCACGAGTGCGCGCATGAACCGTGAAGGGAGTTGCACCGTCGGAGGTAATGCATGTTACTGCGTAATTCTAGCCATGCAATTCAAACGTCTATGATACCAATATGACCATTATTTAAGCCCATGTTCGAATTTAGCAACTATCTTGAGTCCATATTATGCCAAATTTTACAACTTGCTTAGATTGTTTGACTAAAGAGGCTTAAACCCAAACATATCTGGATGTCATGTCCTAATCAACGTTATAAAGGAATGTGAGGGTGGGTTGCGCGAGCCGATGAGTCGAGCGCATGGCAAAAGGTGGCTAAGATCAAGTCGGGGAGCTCCTTATGTGGTAACGCGAGTGACTGTCCGCGAGTTGCATTCTAATGGACCGGTGACTGTTTGCGATGATATAGGTACCGATTGAATTGCGATGATGTTTCAAATCTTGAATTACAATAATAAGGTATGTGTTGTCCCACAATAGATGCTTCCAAGGCACTTTTCAAGAAGTACACTGCTAATGCACTTATCCATGCTCTTATTGAGATGAAACGACACATGGTGGCTATTACGTCGGGTGGTATAGTTGGGGATTCCGTGGCGGGTGGTGCAGAGGAAACCGTTGTACCCCACAAAAGAAGACCGCGCTGAGTGACAGCGACGACGAGGACGGCATGGACTCTAATCTGATGCCGCGCATGCTGTTGCATGGGAGGCGCAAGTGATGTACGAGCTTAAACGATTTCGCAAGTGCGTAGATCTGCCGGATTTCGATAACTTAAGTCGGCAATACGGCCGCTAGATACTGGGTCACTCACGCTACAATGTTCGCCTTCTTAGCAAGCCCTGCTAGAATGTGTTCGTTGTTCCAGCCTTCTCACATCTAGTCTTAGCGGGGTTTTTCTCTTGCCAAGCGGCTAACCTAACACCTCATGAACCACATGAGCATTGAGTGCCTAGCACACATTGTCTTCGTCAACAAGAATCGAGACGTAGCTAGATACTTGGATGATTTACTTGGGAGCTACTACGCGGACGGATTGTATGATCTTCACAAAGACCAATTTAGGGCGGTATCTAAAACACATATTATGCAAAATTGCTTGAATGCTACGCAAACCTCCCCGTAGGCCAGAGAAGAATGATGCTCTTGTTGACATTGGGGGGTTGATTGGTGACGATGAGTTATTATTTACTACCGTCGGAGGGAAGGAGATGGACACGGACAATGTGTTGTAAGTATAACCCATACCCTTGGTTTTTGCAAAAGATACTTAGGTTGATACTCGATGACCGGTACCCGCGGTATACACTATGCCTCCAACCTCGTGTCGGAGTTCGATGACTTAACCCCCCTATGCCTGCGCGAAGGGTTACGAGGTAAGGCTAGGGATCAGCCATCGATGCATCGTCGATAGTATCATCATCACTTGGAGATAGTGCCATCGATGTGATAGGTTGCGACATCGACATCGACACGATGGCAGTAGTGCTAGTATCAATTCCATCAATTATCAAAACAATTGTGGCGGTTAGCCTCTGAAAGCTAAACGCTAGCACAAATCTGTTCTAGTCTGTCTAGTTCTGTTGTTGCAAGATGGCAAATGATGTTGTTGAGAGGCAAAAGATGTTTCACTGCTGTACTTAGGCAGTAGATGTTGTAAGTGAACAAAGGAATTGTTAAAAGGTTCTGTCACCTCCCTCTACTGCACTGGGCTTAAATAGGTTTCAGCCCAGACTAGTTACGCATGCAAGCTTCGCTTACGTGTCAGGCGTTGGTGCTGCTCAACCGTCGTCATCTGTCCTCGAGACACGGCCTGCCTAGCATTGGGTCTCACGACGCGGCTCCTTCTGCATTGGAGAGCTCGTTCTGGCGCGTCATCTGGCTGGTTAGATTAATTATGCATATCTGTACGTACCGGGAGGTACTGGTCGTACTGTAGCATTAGCACCATTAATATTGCAGTAGCGACGTACCCACGAATATACGTCCGTCCTGTGGAAAAGCACGATTTGGTATTTGTAACGAGTACCTGTACAATGTCATGCAATGTACTGTTGCATGACTGTACTCGTCACACTCGTACCCTCCCCCTCTTGACAGATCAATGAGGCCGCCGCGAGGCAGACCTCCGTGGTTCTTTGGCTCCTTTACTGAAGCAGTTACTGGGACTCAGGAATGAGCGCTGGGTGAGCGTGCATGAAGTCAATGTACGCCTGAGTCTTGGCGAACTTGCGCCATTGGGGCGTCTCCAAGAATTCTTGTAACGCAACTGTTCGATGCACCTCGTTCAACCGGTGCCAGACAGGTGGAATGTCGTCATCACTGAAGTGCGTCATGAAGAGCAAATATTTGCCTCGTCGCCCAGGTAGCGACTTGATGCACACAGCAGAGATGTGTGAGACGTCGAACTCTTCGTCGTCTCCCTCAGGTACAGTTACCGGGACAGCTGGTCGTAGCGGAGTGGTAGAGCAGGGTCGTAAATTGTTAACATGGAACACAGGATGTAAGCGTACTGTCGCTGGTAGTTTCAATCTGTAACTCTGTTTTCCAATCTGCTCCTCCACTGGAAAAGGGCCGAGCTGTCTGTCTCTGAGTTTCCTGTTCGGTTGTCCTCTGAGAAAAAGATTTGCTGTGACGACTGACACCTTGTCTCCCTTAGCGAAGTGTGGCGCTGTAGACGGTTCTGTACGCGCTTGCATCTCGTCCTTATGTAGCTGTAACACAGAGCGTACCAGGCTGTGCACTTCCTGTAACAATTTTAACCGTTCCGTTGCGTCTTGCGAAATTGGAATCGATGGTCGCATGCTGAAGAGCAGGTCAGGAGGCTCCTCAGGAGAAAAACCAAAGTTAGCCTCGAACGGTGTGTGCTCAATTCCGAGTGCACGCGAAGCATTGTACGCAAACTCCACTTGAGGTAAAAGTGTCGTCCAATCAGAGCCATCATAGCAACAGAAGCAACGAAGAAGCTGCTGAAACGTGCTGTTCACGCGCTCTGTCAGTCCGTCTGTTTCCGGGTGTCGGCTGGTAGACATGTTCAGACGCGTTCCAAGGCGTCTCCAGAGTGTCTGCCAGAAAGCGCTGACAAATTTCGGGTCACGGTCGCTGATTAGCACACGGGGCAGTCCATGTAAACGGTAGACTCCCTGTAAAAACAAAGTTGCAGTTTCTTCGGCAGTAATTGACTCTGTGCATGGCAGAAAATGGGCCATTCGAGTTAGATGGTCTACTACAATCAGCACACTGTTAAAGCCATTGCTCTCAGGCAAGTGTGTCAGGTAGTCAAGACCAACTGTGTGCCACGGTCTGGGTGGAACAGGCAATGGGTAAAGAGTCGCGGCCATCTGTGGTCGAATCTTCGCTCGTCGGCACACGACGCAGCGTTCACAAAAATCTTTCACATCTTGGCGGATTCGTTTCCACCAGAATCTGTCGAGTGCTTTAGCAAGAGTGCTAGCAACTCCTCTGTGACCAGCTGACGAACTTTCGTGCAGTTCTGCGATCAATCTCAGTCGGAGCTCAGAGTTCTGTGGAATACAGAGGCGATTGAGACGCCAAAAGTACCCATCTCTGGCTTCTATCCGGCTGTTTCTTGTCCACTCACCATCGTCCCCATAAAACGAATCTTGTGAGAACCCCTCGCGAATGAGATCAGCGAACTCAGGGCTCAGCTGCAACGCGTCAACAGTCAGTGAATTTAACTGTGCGTCTTCAAACAGCAGCTGGGACTTCCGTCGTAATTCTCGATCTGACGGAACCTCGTCATCCCAAAATAAGGGTACTGTGGCCTGAGGTACGAAGTCTGGACGCCGGCTTAACGGGTCGGCTTCGTTCAGAGCTCCCTTGCGATATGCAAGTGTCATCGAGCCCACAAACGGTTGCAAATCCCGCAGGTATCTTGCTTGCCGCTTGTTCAGCCTGTTGTTTGGTTGCCTGAGCAGATGCCGCAGTGTGTCGTGGTCTGTTACGACAAGGAACTTAGAACAGCCTTCAATATAGCACCTCCAATGCTTGACAGCTTCGCATACGGCCAAAGCTTCTAAGTCGTACGCAGAGTAAGTGTTACCACGCTCAGCTGGATTCAGCTTACGCGCCCAGTAAGAGACTGGTTGAAGACCGCCTCCTTGGTCTTGCAACAGGACTGCTGCAATCCCCACTGTTGAAGCATCTGTAGCCACGGTGAACGTCGCGTCCGAGCCGACCTCCGGAAGGATCAGGCATGGCGCGGAAATGAGCCGTAACTTGAGAGTCTCGAAGGCTTCCAAACATGCAGGCGTCAGCGTAACCTTCTGTGGCTGGGACTTCCGCAGTAAGTCCGTCAATGGAGCCGTAAGGTCGCTAAAATGGTGTATAAATCTCGCATAGAAGTTGCAGAACTGTACGAAACTGCGAACCTCCTTCTGCGTCTTGGGCACTAGCCAGTCTGCAACGGCCTCGACTTTCTTTGTTGAAACCGAAATTTTCCCGACTGACACAGTGTAGCCCAGATACTCCATTTCTTGCAATCCGAAAAAGCATTTCTTAAGGCGTAATTTCAGCCCTTCCTCCTTGAATCGCTGTAGCACGAGACGTAGGTGCTCCAGGTGTTCTTCCAGAGTTCGACTGTAGATACAGACGTCATCCATGTAGACTGTCACGAACTTATGTAAAAAGTCGCGAAGAATGTCGTTCATCATCCTCTGAAATGTAGCTGGTGCGTTGCACAGTCCAAACGGCATGGCGACCCATTCCATTAAGCCATCAGGGGTCTGAAAAGCCGTCTTGTGAACGTCCTGATCACGCACTCGAACTTGCCAGAATCCAGAAGCGAGGTCGAGGTGTGTGTAAAAATTCGCGTCCTTAAGTTCGTCCAGTGTGTCATCCACTCTTGGTAGCGGGTAAGCATCTTTACGCGTAACCTCGTTAAGGCCACGGTAGTCAATGCACAGACGTAGCGAGCCATCAGCTTTCCGCACAAAAAGAATTGGCGAGCCGAATTCACTGTAGCTGGGGCGTATCAAACCAGCTTCCACTGCGTCTTTGAGCTGTCGATTAAGCTCAGCGCGCTGTGCGGGTGACAGTCGGTTCAGACGTTGACGTCGCATCGGGCCAGTTGTTTCAATGGGATGATCCCACTGTCGGCTTACAGGTGGAGAGTCGACAGGTTGCAGTAACTCCGGGAAGTCATCAAAAAGTATCGACCGGAAGTAGTCACGTTGTTCTGCAGTTAGTTCCTCTCCAGTGTGGAAATCTGTCTGTTGTTCAGCTGCTGACGTAAGTTCGATGACGTAAAAATCAGCATGACTTCCTCTGCTGCGGCGCGTCTTGCGCATGAGTTTCTGAACTTTCGTAGATGACAGCAGCAGACACTCAGGGCGTCGTTCCTCGAGTGTAGTCTCCACAGCTGTACCGTCCATCAGTGTAAAAATTCTGGTTGTACCAAATTGTAAAGAGGCCTGTTCGTCATCAAGCCATGGTAAACCCAGGATTAAATCAGCTGTGCGTAAATCACGTAGAACGTAAAAAGTCATGTGAAATTCGTGTCGAGCCAGCTCAAAAGTGACGTCACAGACTATAGTAGAAGTCACTCGTTGTCCGTTAGCGAGTCGAACTGGAGTCTTACTTGCAGACTTCCGAGTCTGTAAAGCAAAGCGTCGTACAAAGTCCTTTGACACAAAGTCAAGCGTCGCTGCGCAGTCCACTAATCCAGAAATGTGGTGTCCGACATCAGGAGTTTTCACAGTCAGCTCAGTTCGAATTAACGGGCGAGCTTCCGTGAGGTCAGTCAGTCGTGCTGTAGCTGGCGAAGAAAATTGTTGCAGCGTAGCGATGGACTGTTCCGAGTCGTCTGCTGGTACTGGTACCGAGTCGGGTTGATCAGGTGCTGTAGGTTCTGAAGAGTCGTTAAACGCACAATCTGCGTCGACTAACCACAGTTGCACAGGCCAAGGGGCTGGAGCGACCACCTCCTGTTGCGCTGGGTTCTCCAATGACTGTCGTGTAAAAAGCTGTGTCCTCGCTGGGAATTCTTGATAAAGTTTCCAGTGCTTAGTCACCTGAGTAAATTTCGCCCACTTCGGTAGTACAAATACAGCCATCGTAGATGTCGGAGATGTTCGACGACAATCCTCAAAATGCTGCGCAATCTGTTCAGCTAACTCCCATGGTGGGTTGATGAACACCCGTTCTCCTGTCAAGTCTCTGTCTAGAATCGAGTCACTCGGCGAACAGTGAGGTAAGTCACCGTGCGAGTTCAGACCTTCATCATCAGCACATCCCTCCAACGTGAAGTTGAATCGTGCATGCAGAGGGTCAAAGACTGAGTCAACCAGTTTCCAATCAATTGAACGTCTGGTTACAGGTTTACGACTCTGTCTCTGCTTAATCTGACGACGACGACCTGCTACTTGCGTTACAGGTGTCGCAACTGTAGTCGATGGAGATGCCGAAGGTGTATCGACGACCTCTGTCGTTAACAGTGTCTCAGAATGAACAGTAGATGTAGCCGGCTGCTCCAGTTCATTTGTAGAACAGCCTTGCCACCATCATTGCTTCTTAGGTTGCATCGGTGCCTTGCCTTTGAACTCCGGGCATTGGAACAAACGGTGTCCCTTCTTGTGGCACTTGAAGCAAAGTCCCTCGTCCATGTGTCGCTTGCGCTCCTCAGCTGTCATTGCGTTTGCAAGCGAATTAAAATCCTCGCGACCAAATGTCTGACCACGTCCACCATTATTGCCACCTCCACGTCCACGTCCGCGGCCACGTCCGCGGCCACCTTTGTTACGTTTCCAGATGTTAGAGGCTTCCTCGAGAGGGTCATCAAGGTTGCGCTTGCGTGTTGGCTGGGCAGAAGGTCCAGCAGCAGACCTCGCATTGCCTAGTTCCGGCGAATCTGTCACAACGTTATTCAAAAAGTTTTGCAGCTCCACTAGCGTAGTCTGGTATCCTAGTTGAGCTCGGTGTGACTTAGCCAGTTTCTTGAGTGCATCGTTCGCCAGGCCATTAATGAAGCGTACACACTGCACTTCAGCTGTCAGGTTTTGACGAGACCGACGTAAGTAATCGTTATACTGTTTAGTGAAAATCGCGTAACTCATCGTGTTGCTCTGCGTAAAGTTCATCAAAGCGTTAATCGCGTCGTCCTGAATGTTCGGAAGAAACGTCGATTTGCGTATCTCCTCAACAAGCTCGTTGTACGTAGATGGAATTGGAGGCTGATTTTTCCGGTTCAACCACCACCCACCAAGGTGTCCAGAAAACTGTGAAGTAACCCAGAACACTGCATTGTACGAGTCATGCGTAATTCCAAGCATAATAAAACGCTGAGGCTGCGCTTCAAGCCAATCCTCCAGTACATTAGGCACTCGACCATCCTGGTACGGTGAAGTAATAGCAGCCTTACGCTGAGTCTCCGTGAGAGTCACAGTTAGTCCAGCAAAGTTGTGGGTAGGCATCGGCATTCCCACTCGTAAATCCGTAGGTCCTTCACCAGTCAGTCGATTGATGTGTCTGCGAATCAGCAGGTAGACAGAACCAGAGTCGACCGTCGTAAACCGGAGATACATGTGGAACTGTCTCGGGATAGAGGTGTCGTCATGCATGACTGGAACATGTTGTGTCATTGCTCGATAAAAAGATTCCCACTAGGCCACGTAACCGAAGTGAAGTAATTCACTCTTGTGCTTCTTAGCACGAAGTAACCCAGTCTGTGCAGGCGTAAGTGTCAGACCGTCAATGTTGATGGATTCCGGGACGACGTAAGTGCCATCCGGATTAACTGTCGACTGTTCTAAAACAGCCTGCTCGACCTGAGCAGGTGTACGTAAGCTGTTCGTAGCAAACAGGACAGGGATAGATGCCGAGTACACGTAAACAAGCTGTCGTCCTTGAGGTAGTGTAATGTTAACAGGTTCACCACTCAACAGCGTCAAATCATCCGATGTCAGAAAAAGACCGGTCTCCTAGTGTAACTCGCGAATAGCAGCGTCGACAGGCTCTTCGTTAGGTAAGACAGAGCCAGCTGGGAACCAAGTTTTACCAGAACGAGGCTCACGCTGAAACACCAACTTCAAGTCCGACGATTTAGTTCCTCCAACGTGAATTACCAAAACCACGTAATGTCCAGCTCCGAGAGAAGCCATCTCAATTCAAGCAAACAACGTCGAGCAGATCAACGAGCAACGAAAGCGTGCGTCGACCAACGAGCTCCGAAACCAGTGTGGCGGTTAGCCTCTCAAAGCTAAACGCTAGCACAAATCTGTTCTAGTCTGTCTAGTTCTGTTGTTGCAAGATGGCAAATGATGTTGTCGAGAGGCAAAAGATGTTTCACTGCTGTACTTAGGCAGTAGATGTTGTAAGTGAACAAAGGAATTGTTAAAAGGTTCTGTCACCTCCCTCTACTGCATTGGGCTTAAATAGGTTTCAGCCCAGACTAGTTACGCCTGCAAGCTTCGCTTACGTGTCAGGCGTTGGTGCTGCTCAACCGTCGTCATCTGTCCTCGAGACACGGCCTGCCTAGCATTGGGTCTCACGACGCGGCTCCTTCTGCATTGGAGAGCTCGTTCTGGCGCGTCATCTGGCTGGTTAGATTAATTATGCATATCTGTACGTACCGGGAGGTACTGGTCGTACTGTAGCATTAGCACCATTAATATTGCAGTAGCGACGTACCCACGAATATACGTCCGTCCTGTGGAAAAGCACGATTTGGTATTTGTAACGAGTACCTGTACAATGTCCTGCAATGTACTGTTGCATGACTGTACTCGTCACACAATTGGAAAATATTGATTATCTAAGCCCGATGTATCGATACATCGTCCCAAATATCGATACATTGGTGATAATATCGGCTTAAATTGCTATCGATGTAAGCATCCAAAACTATCAACATCGACAATCAAAGATATCAATACCACCAACATCGACGTTTCAAAACATCGTTACCATCAACATCGACAAAATTCACTTGATCCCTAGCCTTATTACGAGGCTATACCGCAAGGCTTTGGAGGTATAGCGGGGGTATATCTCCGGACCTACAGCTATACCGCCGGACCTATAGCCGCTACGGTATACGGTATAGCTCCAATAACGAAATCCGGAAGGAAAAGTATACCGGACAAGCCCGGGCACGCCATCCATGTTTCCCTCACTAGCACACGAGCAGATATGACCACCATTACGTATCTAATCACCTAGCGAGTAGGTGGTCCCCGGGTTTCGTAACCCCCCGCGTAGTCACTCATGTCGGAGCATAAGGTGTGGGGGGGGGGTGGGAGGAGGAAGGAGGGGGAGGGGGGCCTAGATTTAGCGAAAAGGCATGCGAGGCGCCGGGCCCGAACCACGCCTCGCCCTTTGACCAGACCACTAGAAAAGCGCACGTTTAACTGCCGCATACGGGTTGACTATAACATTTGTTGAAAGATCTTGCAGTTTATAGCTCCGTGGCTTCAAGGATTCCACGCATGCCAAGCGATGAGGCACTCGTGCACGATAGTGATAGTGCGGGCGACATGGTCCATGCGAGCGGGTAAGATGTCGTTCCGACCTATTGACTTATAATTTAGAACTTCATGTCAAGATATGTACTTTAAGTCATCGAAACCTCCCAGTATGCGGAATAGCCTCGTATCGCCAAAGCGAAATTATCGCGCGGGCGCTGCGGTGTAGAGCTATCTATGCCGCATACTATATGAGTAAGTCATGTAGTATCAGCCTTAGATACTATATACAATGGTACGTAATGCACTCACACGAGCGTCACCTAGCCGGGAGCATCATGAGCACCGACAGGGAAAAAAAGAGGGGAAACAAAATCTAGCCGGGAGCATGATCGATGATGAGTTTGAGATTTGTTTAGAGCTTCTACTCTCAGTCGTGCTTCCAAAAACGCCGCCTGTAGATGGTGATGGGGCGGGGCTTACCTGCCAGTTTCATATCCCGGGGGCGCAAAAAAAAAAATCAGCCTCTACCTGACTTCCGCAGACCAGCAAATGATATATACGCCGCGTTAATATACCAATACAGGTTCGATTTTCGAACTTACTAAAGCCACTGTTCGAATAAGGGAGAAATGCGGGGGGAGAAATCAGCCCAAGTACTGCCGCCCGAGAAATAACGTACGGGTACCCGCAATTCGTACGGGTCTGTTCGAATGACAGATACCGGTCCGGCAGGAGAAATACAGTCTTGCGCGCATTAAAGTACAGGAGGCGCGAGGGCTTTGACTGCAGGCGAGCAAGTCCATGCGCGTCATTCCGCCGCCACCGCCAGCTCTTTAGCCAGACGCACCACCGCCCCACCGCATCCCGCCCTGCCATTGCCACTGCAAGTGCAATCCACGAGCTGCGGCAGCGAAGATGCGCCGCTTGTGTGCACTGTCGGCCGTCGGCTTTCTGGTCGCCTACGTTCTACCGGTCGCCGCGGCAGCCGATGGAGACGACGCGGTGGACTTCGCAAACCTGGCGGCCGCTTCGAGCACATGGGGGGCTCGGGTGGGGAGGTTGTGGGAGGGAATGGCCCGGGGGTGGCGAGAGCGAGGGCGATGGTGAGCAGCCGCTTCCTGTATGGCGCTCGATAGCGGGGGCGCGACGGGTCGAGGGCGATGACATGAGAGGGGATGTTAAAAGGTTAAGTACTAATCGTTATTTCTCCCGGCGGGAGAAATGGCGCTCCAGCGGGAGAAATAGGGGGTCATTTCTCCCGATTTGGCGCCGTTTCTCCCGCCGGGAGAAATAACGATTTCTCTTTTTAGTCGATATTTGCCATTCGAACATGGGTCGCTACAGTACCCGTACCGAGAAGTAGCGGTATTTCTCGTTTCTCCCTTATTCGAACAGTGGCTTAATAGATTGCAATGTTGAACTATCGCTACATTATGGCTTATATGGTTTTTTCTTCTTTCTTCTTTTCGCTTCGTGGTTCATGCTGTTTTATCTTGTAAGTCAGTATCTACATCGATTATTTGGCATAATCCCGCATAATTTGGCATAAATAATTCCGCACTTCCGGCGTTGTTGTTTCCTTTATGTCGGAAGGACCTCGTTCAACCTCACACTTTTGCCCAACCCCGGAAAAAAAACCCAACAGGCCTGCGATTCCCTCTAGGGATAGCTTCATATCAAAAAATCCGACGCGGCATGCCGACGTACCAAAACGTACCAAAACGTACCAAAACGTACCAAAACGTACCAAAACGTACCAAAACGTACCAAACGTACCAAAACGTACCAAATGTACCGGCAGAAAATGTCGTGCATTACTCGTCATATCTTCGGCTATCGACTGTCCATTATTCGGAACGTTTTTCCGCATTTTCAGGGATAAGAAACGTGTTGGCTTTGATATAATAAAATAATAGCCGATTGATATTTCCAATACAGTAGTAGTATACAGTATCATACAGAAATACATACTTACATAACTTACTTATGTACAAATATCTCTCTCCCTCTCCTGCTTTTGTGCTTGTGTTCCTTTCTTCTTTACTGGTTGACACTTTCTTTGGAAACAAATATTGAATCCAAATAGCATTATTTGCGACTCATATAACTATATAACTTATATAACTTATATAATAATCATACAGAAATACTTACTTACATAACTTACTTATGCACAAATATCTCTCTCCCTCTCCTGCTTATGTGCTTGTGTTCCTTCCTCCTTTACTGGTTGATACTTTCTTTGGAAACAAATATTGAATCCAAATAGCATATTATTTATTATCCACTATATATATTCAATTGCCCCTTTCCCCCGATAGCTATAATATAATATATATAAGATATATATAATTCCCTCTAGGGATAGCTTCATATCAAAAAATCCGACGCGGCATGCCGACGTACCAAAACGTACCAAAACGTACCAAAACGTACCAAAACGTACCAAACGTACCAAAACGTACCAAATGTACCGGCAGAAAATGTCGTGCATTACTCGTCATATCTTCGGCTATCGACTGTCCATTATTCGGAACGTTTTTCCGCATTTTCAGGGATAAGAAACGTGTTGGCTTTGATATAATAAAATAATAGCCGATTGATATTTCCAATACAGTAGTAGTATACAGTATCATACAGAAATACATACTTACATAACTTACTTATGTACAAATATCTCTCTCCCTCTCCTGCTTTTGTGCTTGTGTTCCTTTCTTCTTTACTGGTTGACACTTTCTTTGGAAACAAATATTGAATCCAAATAGCATTATTTGCGACTCATATAACTATATAACTTATATAACTTATATAATAATCATACAGAAATACTTACTTACATAACTTACTTATGCACAAATATCTCTCTCCCTCTCCTGCTTATGTGCTTGTGTTCCTTCCTCCTTTACTGGTTGATACTTTCTTTGGAAACAAATATTGAATCCAAATAGCATATTATTTATTATCCACTATATATATTCAATTGCCCCTTTCCCCCGATAGGGATAGCTTCATAGCAAAAAAACCGACGCGGCACCTCTATCTCTATCTCTCTCTCCCTCTCCTCTCCCTCTCCCT
>JAPMLY010002708.1:0-38446 GCA_026401115.1 Tetraselmis chui
TCGTGAGATTAAAAAAGTTCTTACAAGAAAAAGCAGTGGAGGCCACCAAGGAAAAATAATAAGAAAAGAGGAAAAAACCAAAGCCCGAGGATGAACAGGAAGGCAAAACGCCTCAGCACTACGGGCCGAAAAAGGTATTGCAGTACAGGTATCCCTTGGTTCCTACTGTGGATTATATCACGTGCTATTACTCATAGGAGGGAATTCCCGCAGTCTCATCAAGTCGATATCACAGTCACACGCCAACCGTACAGGTACTCAGAATAATTCAAGTACAGACGACAGACGTAGCAGTGTCGGGCGGCAAAAGCGGGGCTGTGCTTGAATATCTGTCATGTCTGTACTGGAGTGGGATAGAATGGCAGTAACATTTATAATCACTCATCTTTCGTGGATGGTGGCTAAATTCATCTAACAACCGGCCTTAAACATTTATAAGGATTATCATATAAGAATAATGCACCCTGCGATCCGCCCGGCCCGGGGACCCCCCCCGGCGACCCGGAGTGCACTAGGATCGGTGATTTCGAAATCACATTGCGATAGCGCTGTCCGTGGAAGCTGACCCCAGCTGCTAAACAGCTATTATTCATCGACGTGTATCAGTAATCTTTTACACTCTGGCGGAGTGCGACGTGCGGATCATCAACAATAAAGCGATAAATTCTTCGTCGTAGTGATATATGTAATGGTATTGTAATCATATATAGCGATACCTCTTTCCTTACCGAATCCTTTCAGTAATAAATCGACGATTTGACATGAATTAATAGTATTGTTCTATGTGATTTGTTAATCAATAAAGAGACAAATTATTGATAGTGTGCTGATATCTGTTGGAAGTGTAATCCTTGCAACATACACAAACCATCGTACCATCGGATGAGCAGCTTGCTCGCGGGCAGGTACAGGTACATGGACGTGCCAAAAATGAAGGTAAGGTCTTACTTTGGTAAGGTCCTTACTGATGGACGAATTCGAATTTGTTTACGTATAATATTATGTAGACACCCCCCTCCCTCCCGCGAGCTTGGCCCCTTCCCTTCTCGGGGCGTTTCAATTGCCCCACTCTGCCCAATTGCCCACGGGTCCCTTATTTGCCTCCCCCATTGTGGAAGTTCGCCCTCTGAAAGCTAACACAAACCAACGATTGCATTGTTGCTTGTCACTTGAGATGCGAGTGCATATTTCTTGAGAAACTTTGAAAATGCACGGTTGTTTATTAATGCTCAACAACATAAAGTTATCAAACAATTTATGTGTCATTGTGTAAATCACCTCCCTCCATTTCACTAGATTCAAAAAGGTTTGGCCTAGCTAGTTATCGTCTTGTCTTGCTTGGTTCTTGTCTCATGTCTAAGGGTTCTCATAACGGTCTAAACAGACAAGCGGCGTAGCTTCACTGTCTTGGGAAATTAGACAAGAGCATAATGTAGCAAGTTTGATAAATTGCGCGTCCTATACGTATCATGTGACACTTGTAGTACAATATTACTATACAATGTATCGAGCTAAATTGTAGTGGCAACATAACCGCGCATAAAATGAGTAAAGAGTACAAGAACAATGTCATGCCATGTAATGTTATACATGACAATAATCGCCGCACTTGTACCCCTCCCATGTTGAAAAGTCAATGAAGCCAGGTGGAAGGCTAGCCTCGGCGGTGTTTTGGGCTCCTTTACTGAAGCAATTAGTTGTACTCGAGAATGCGTTGGATAAGCGTCCATGATGTCGATGTGCGCATGAGTTGTGGTAGACGCATGCCATTGGTGCATCCCATGAAAATTTTGTAACACATTTATACAACACACTTCGTTCAATCGGCGCCCGACATGTGGAATGTCGTCGTCGCTTAAGGTTCGTCATGAACACCAAATATTTCCTATGTCAGCCATGAAGCGGCTTGATGCACGCAACATAGACGTGAGAGACGTCGAAGTCTTCATCGTCGTCTTCTCGTGTCGTAACCGGGACAGCTTGGGCGAAGTGAAGTTTGGAGCAAGGTCGCAAAATGTTTACGTGAAGCACCGGATGTAAGCGTTATGTCGTTAGTAGTGTCGATATGTGTTGTAAGTAATTCCTAATGCAGCTTAGGTACAGAGAGCTAATGATAGAAGTCCTTATGTACATGACATCATTCAGAGTGTGTGTGCGCGATATCACGAACTTGCGTATAGACATCTAACAGCGACAGCTGAAGTCACTTCTCTTGTCTCGACACCAGCCGCCACCCAAGGCTGGTTGTTTAGCGTACCTGTAACCAGCACACTGCAAGTTACAGTATCTTCCTTATCGAACCGTGCATACCACGTTCAACAGGTTATGGAGCCCTCCACCTAAAGGTTACGCGAGACAACAGTGTCATTCGGCGTGCAACTTGGACACTCGCCCGAAGGCAAAGCCATTTTTTTTTATAATAATAATACTTTACTATGTACATTTATTCCCACCTTTTCATTCTGCTCTCCGGAACAGTTCCGCTACCACCTACTCTACTCTACGCCACGACGACCTAGCCAACCACACAAGCGCACTCGCTTGTGCGGACAGGGTGCATACAGGTCCAAGCTGGAGTGGAGAAGGGGGGAGCATTGTGAGGGTGAATACTCATACACAGGGTGCACGACAGCATCAGCCGTAACGTCGAGCAGCGGACATATACACCTGCCTGCTCTTGCCTCGGCTGTCACTGTGCCCCACACTGGGTGGAGGATACGGAAAAGGTGCATTGAGACACCCCGGGGCTACAGGCCGAGGGGTCGGTGGGCATCATGCCGTCTCTTTGTATACCGCCGTTAGGCACAGTTACCGCTAGTGGATTTTTCCACTGTCCGGTTGGGTACTCGTCTCCTCTTAAATGGCGCCAAAATCAAAGCCGGCACCTACCGCATCGGCCGCCGACTCGGCTGCCGACTCCGGTACGTGCGACACTCCGTCGGCCGACTCAGCCGGCGACAGCATTCGACTGGTGATGGAGCAGCTGCAACTGCTCCACGCCAGAATGGACGACCAGGACCGGACGCAGTCGGAGCTTCTCCGTCGGGACGCTCTGCGCAATCACCCGGCACCTATCGACGCGGCGCCGCCCCCACCTGTGGCCAACCAGTACCGGCCTACTAGCGACTCCGTGCCTGCTCCGATATTCGAGCACTCACTCCACAGCAGCGCCAGTCGCAGGCCCACGATCGACCCGGAGTTTGTTGCAATGACAGCAGACTGGGCCACCAACTTCGACGGTGACTCTTTTTCCCGGTCTTTTCGCATGGACGCCCCGCTTATGCCGAGGACGGGTGAGTTCAAAACTTGGAAGCGCGACTTTCTGTCGTTCCTGTCAATTAAGGGGGCTGCGCTGATCCCTCAACTGGCTCTTTCCTCCTCTGGCGTGCCTCTGAATCCAGTCGCTCAGCGGTTCGCACACGCTATGCTCGTTCAGTGCTGCCGACAGAACAAACCAGCTGCACAAGCCATCGCGGGGGTTCCCGCTGGACGACCCGACTGCGGGACAGCCGCCTGGGAAATGTTGTGCGAGAGACTGGACGCACAGTCCATCTCACGCACGCTGTCACTCCTGGACCGCATGATGGTTCGTCAGGCTTCTGGTCAATCTGTCTCTGCATACGTCCACGCTGTGAAGCAGTGCTTCGATGAGTTGAACGAGTGTCTGCAGCTGAAAGATGGTTCTGCTGCCATTCACCCCCACATTCTCGCTCTGGTCATGATTCGCGGCCTCTCAAACGTTGGGCAGTATGGCCAAGCCAAGCAGTGCGTGATTAATGCTTTTGACACCGATTTCATTCTGTCGGCCGACAGAGTGATGGGGAGCATTATCCACCAAGCTCAGAATCTGGACGCAGATGTCTCCAACAAAGACGACACTGCTGATTCCGGGACTGCGGTCAATGCCTTCCTTGCGGATCGTAAACGGCAGGGTGGCCGTAACATTGGGGGATGGACCGCGGACAAAAAGAAGTCCAAGTTCTCGATGAAGTGTGGGGCCTGCGGAGACCCAAACCATGTCTGGTCGACCTGCAAAGCGCCGGATGCTGATGTCCTCCGCTGGACACTAGCCAAGCGTAGGCAGATTGCCGAAAAGTACGCCGGTCACCCCCCTCCCACTGCACACCTCAGCGACCTTCCTGCTGACGAGGCGTCTGAGATACATGCTCCTGCTGAGGACGCACTGGAATACGACATGCAGACGAATATGACGACACTGAGGTCAGTACATCCTTTGCCTCTGTTGCATTCACGTCCGCTACAGCTCGTGTTGCAGACCTGTCTGATTACTGGGTAGTTGACTCTGCTTGCTCCGTCAACTTGACGTCATTTCGGTCGGATTTTTCGGAATTTCATCCCTCTTCCCGCCGCAGCACCGTCGGTGGCGTCGGTGTCACGGTACATGGCAGTGGAAAAGTCCGCATTCCCATTTGCCGATTTCCGGTAGAACGGTCTTTCGGCTCGTTCATGCCCTCTACACCCCTGACTTGTCCTCTCGGTCTGCACAACGTATCAGTCGTCTACTGAGTGTCAGCTGGATGCAGAAACACTCAGGGTGCGCGTTTTCTTTCCCCACCGACACTGACTCTGGCATGTTGCTTGTCACCACAGGAATGGGGATGCTAATCCCGTCGGGGAACGGGCTGTACCTCCTCCCGAGGTCGCATGACTGTGCGGGGCTGTCCTCGCACACAGTCGACAGTCGTAGTCAGAAACCTGTCGCACTTGCTGCCGAGTGCGACGCTGCTTTGTGGCATAGTAGAATGGGGCACCTGAACATGCAGAGCCTCCAAGCTCAGCATTCTCATAACACGGTGTATGTACCTGTTATGCCTAGTTCTGTAAAAGATCTCTCCTGTGAGTCTTGCAATCTGAACAAAGCCGTGTCTTTGCCTGCTGGTCATCGACCATCACACTAACTTCATGTGGGTGAAGATTCTGCGGTCTAAGGATGAGACGTGCGCGAAGCTGGAGACCATCTCTCTTGGACGCGCGGCATACCCATGCCCGTTATCACTCACACCTCCATGCGTTTGCACCGTTTCTAAAATTTGACTCAGACTCGGTCTTCGAGGCAGAGAACACGCAGCTCATGTGCACGAGATTGGGTTTCAGCACTCAATTCTCATCGCCCTATGCACATCACATGCTTGGGAAAGCAGAACGCCCGTGGCGCACTCTGCGTGACTGCGCGTCCTCAATGCTTCACGCGATGTCTGTGCCTAACAACATGTGGTCCTGCGCGATCAGCACGGTGGTCCACCTCCGTAACCGTACATACAGTCGGGCTGTTGGTCCTTCTGGGGGGGTCCCTGTCACCCTTCTTACAAGCGCAGTTCCGGACGCGTCAGTATTTCGCGTGTTCGGGTGTGCGGCATTTGCCAAGGTACCTGATAATCTCAGACGGAAACTCGGCCTGAAAGCGTTCCGAGGTGTGATGGTGGGGTACTCTCACAACTCACCGGGGTATCGTATCTACAACCCTGCGACCAGGCGCATCACCACGTCTGTTCATGTCAAATTTGACGAGAATGTGCCCGGGTTGGGACATCCCACCCTGTCGCCTCGTCGATAGATGTGTGTGCAGACGCAGGGACTATCCATGTTTCCCCTGTCAGTCACCCACTCCCTGATCTATTCTTGGACGCAGAGGACACCGTGCCTGTTATGGGGGTCGACAGACACACTCGCCTTCGCGGACCGCCTGCTCGCTTCGGGGAGTACGTTGCCCATGTCTCTACTGTGCCGCGCGTGTGTGTCACTGACTCATGTGAGCACGACCTGTCCGACCACATGGACGACATCTTTCCGCTCCCTGACTTCTCCATGATGGTCGCTCAGCCACGTCACAGGTGCTCTGAAGGACCTGTGCGCGACGTCGCCCTAGTGTCCGCGAGCGTCTGTGTTGAACCAACATCCTACAAAGATGCATTGATCAGTCCCCAGTCGGCGGAGTGGAAGACGGCCACGCAGGTGGAATTCAACTCTATGACGTCCAACCATACATGGGATCTCGTTCCCATGCCCGCTGGACGCCGCGTGGTCAACAACATGTGGGTTTTCAAGGCTAAAACAGACGCATATGGTGCTGTCTCTCGGTACAAGGCGCGGTTTGTCGCAAAGGGCTGCAGCCAACGCGAGGGGATTTATTACACGGAGACATTCTCACCCGTCATCCGACTCGCTAGCCTCCGCGTCTTCTTCAGTATCGCCGCGGCTCGTGACCTCGAACTGGGTGGCCTCGACATCGACACGGCCTTCCTGTACGCACCCATCAAAGAGGATGTCTACATCCGACAGCCACTTGGGTTCGATGACGGTACCCCCAATGTCTGTCACCTGCGCCGGTGCATGTACGGCCTGAAGCAGTCCCCCAGGGAGTTTAATGAGCTGCTTCGCGACTGGCTCGTCTCTCAAGGTTGGCGCCAGCTGATATCGGACCCGTGCATCTACATTTTTGAGGCGGACGGTATCTTCGCCATGATTGCCCTCTACGTGGATGACATTCCCGTGGCGTGCAACAACACCGCCCGGCGGGTGGCCTTCACCGCGCTGGTGCGATCCCGATTTGACATCAAGGATCAAGGTGATCTGTCCGACATCATCGGCATGCACATCACCAGGGACAAGGCAGCGCGCACCATCAGCCTCGATCAAGGCAAATACGTGCGCGAGCTGCTTGAAAAGCATGACATGGTGGACTGCAAACCCTCGTGTCTCCCGATGGACCCCGGTTTCTTGGCTGCAATCTCCAAGCAGACGGCTGTACCTCTCACGGGCGCGGACTGGGACGTGTACCCGAGCCTGCTCGGCAGTCTGCAGTACGCCGCAGTATGCACTCGCCCGGACATTTCGACCGCGCTTAGCATTCTGGGCTCTGCGCAGGCGAACCCCACTGCGGCCCACATGCAAGCCCTTAAGAAGGTGCTGCGCTACCTTAAGGGGTCCCCATCCATGAGCATGCCGTTGGGGGGGGGTGAGGACAACACTCTCCAACTCACAGGCTTTGCTGATGCAGACTGGGGCTATGACAATGTGACACGCCGGTCACGATCGGGATTTGTGTTTACACTGGGCAGAGGTGCAGTCAGCTACAAGTCTAGGAAACAGTCCTGCGTCGCACAGTCAACATGGGAGCTGAATACTACTCAGCAGCGGACGCGACTAAGGAGGCCATCCATATTCGACATATGCTTTCGGAGATCTTCAGTCGACCTGTTAGCGGGACGACCACCATCTGGGAAGACAACCAGAGTTGCATCGCCTATTCGCAGAATGCACTGGTGAGCGAGAAGGCCAAGCACATCGACATGAAGTATCACTTCGTGAAGGACCACGTGCAGCTGGGGACTGTCAAACTACGTTACCTACCCACTGGTGACATGGTCGCCGACATGCTGACCAAGCCACTACCTGGACCTGCACTCGTGAAACACAGGAGCGCCATTATGGGGACATCCGGACCCATGCAGCGACACACTTTGTAGAGGGAATCCTGTAATCACTTCCATCTGGTTACAAGACACACCTTAGCTATCTTGAGGGGGAGTGTTGTAAGTAATTCCTAATGCAGCTTAGTTACAGAGAGCTAATGATAGAAGTCCTTATGTACATGACATCATTCAGAGTGTCTGTGCGCGATATCACGAACTTGCGTATAGACAGCTGACAGCGACAGCTGAAGTCACTTCTCTTGTCTCGACACCTGCCGCCACCCAAGGCTGGTTGTTTAGCGTACCTGTAACCAGCACACCGCAAGTTACAGTATCTTCCTTATCGAACCGTGCATACCACGTTCAACAATATGCAGTTGTGCTTTCCGACCTTCTCGACAACAAAAGTTCCAAATTGATGACCACGTAGCTTATTGTTAGCTTGTCTTCGCAAGAAGAGCTGCTTTGTAACAATTGTCACCTTATCTCCTCGACCGAATTACGGAGTTGTTGAGGGTTTTGTATTGACTTGCATATCATCCGTGCGTAGGTGTAACACCGAGCGTAGAGTGGGTAATTCATGTAACTTATGTAGCCGCTCCATTGCGTTTTGCGAAGCCGTTTGTGGCAGTTTGCCTGTTGAAAGCTAACTCATGACACAAATACGTTCGTGCTTGCTGTTGCTACTACATGTGGAAGTGCATATGGCGAAAGATGGCAGATGTATTGATGTTTAGTGGTGAACAATAGATTGTAATTAGACAAAGGAATGATTAAAAGCTTATGTCACCTTCCTCCAATGCACTAGGCTTACATAGGTAATGTATAGCTAGCTTGCACATGTTCTCACATGGTCCTCGTACTAGGAGCCGAGACTCTCGTAACGACTTTAATCAGATATTGCAAGCGACGGGGCTCGCGTGTCTCGGGAAATCATGCCATCGCATCATGCTCCTAGTTCACCTAAATGCATACACTTAAGATACGTAACGAGAGGTCCTACTTGTAATACAATGCAAAACAATGTCCTCGCGCTAAATTGCATTGGTGACGTAACCATGTAGTATGTCCTTCCATGGAAATGTACGGATCAAATTAGCAACGACTATACTTGCACGAACCATGTAATGTATTTTACATGATGCGCTAGTCACACTCGTACTCTCCCCCTCTTGCCAGGTCAACGAGGTTGGTTGTGAGGCCAACCTCCACGGTGGTCTTGGCTCCTTTAGTGAAGCAGTTAATACGACTCAAAAATGCGCGCTAGGTGAGCGTGCACGAAGTCGATCTACGTATGATTCCGGGGCAAACGCGTGCCATTAGGGTGTTTCTAGGGAATCTTGTAACGCCGTGGTACGGTGTACCTCGTTCAACAAGTGCTAGACATGTGGAATGTCGTCGTCGCTTAAGTGCGTCATGAGCAACAAATATTTTCCTCGTCGTGTAGGTAACGACTTGATGCACACATCATAAATGTGAGAGACTTCGAATTCGTCGTCATCACCTTATGGGGTAGTCAACATGCCGAAGAGAAGCTGTGGAACGGGGCCGTAGATTGTTGACATGAAACACTGGGTGTAAGCGAATTGTCGATGGCAATTTTGATAGGTAGTTGTGTTTCCCAATCTACTCATCGACAGTAAAAAGTCCCAACTATCGATGACACATCTTCCATTTGAGCATTCCTTGCATGCAGAGATTCTTACTAACGACTGTCACCTTGTCTCCTTGAGCGAAGTGTGGAGCTTTGGACGGTCCTCAACGAGCTTGGATTTCATCCTAGTGCAGTTTTAACATCGTGCGTACAAGAGTGTGTGACTAATGTAACAATCTCAACCGCTCTGTCGCGTCTTGCAAAATTAGAATCGAAGATCGCATGGTAAATAACATGTCATGTGGCTCCTGAGGTGAAAATCAAAGTTAGCCTCGAAGGAAGTGAGCTCAATTTCAAGTGCACTCGTAGCGTTGTACGCAAAATTCACTTGAGGCAACATGGCTGTCCACTTCGAGCCGTCGTAGTAGCGAAAAGTTTCTGAAACGTGTTGTTAACGTGCCCCTTTAGTCCATCCGTCTCCTCTTGTCGGCTGGAAGACTTGTTAAGCCGCGTTCCCATGCGTCTCCAAAGTGTCTGCCAACAGCCACTGACGAAATTCGGGCCACGGTCACTGACAAGTACTATAGGTTGTCCGTGTAATCAGTAGACTCCCTATGAAAATGAATTGACAGTCACGCTCTATGTACACGGCTTTTCGAGTCAGCTTGTCGACCACAATCAACACACTGTCAAAGCCATTGCTCACGCGCAAGTGTGTTAGGTAGTCAAGTCCCACTGTGTGCCACGATCTAGGTGGAACGGGCAAAGGGTAAAGAGTCGCAACCATCTGTGGTTGAATCTTAGCTCGTCGACACACGACGCACCGCTCACAATTTTTTTTACGTCTTGGCAAAATTGTTTATACCGGAATCTGTAGAGCGCTCTAGCAAGAGTACCAACAACTCCTTTGTGACCATGTGACTCACTGTCGTGCAATCCAGAGATCAATCCCAATCGGGACACATAGGCGATCGAGACGCCAAAAGTACCCATCTCTTGCTTCAATCCGGATGTCTTTCGTCCACTCATCCTCGTCCCCATAAAACGAGTCTTGTGAGTACCCCTCGCGAATGAGATCATCGAACTCGATGCTCAAATGCAACGCCTTAGCTGTCATTGAGCTTACAATTGCGCGTCGATTGACAACGGCTTTGGACTTCCGTCGTAAATCTGCGGCTGCCGGAACCTCGCCATCTCAAAACCATGGAACTGTGGCATGAGGTACGAAGAATGGTTTCCGACTTAAAGGATCGGCTTGGTTAAGTGCTCCCTTGCGGTGCGCAAGTCTTATTGTGCCCACAAACGGATGCAAGTCCCGCATTTAACGAGCTTACTGCGTGTTCAACATGTTGTTCGGTTGTTTGAGTAGAAGTCGAAGTGTGACGTGATGTGCTACGACAAGGAACTTAGAGCAACCTCCAAGGTAACACCGGAAATGCTTTACCGCCTCACATACAACCAAAGCCTCCAAATCGTACGCAGTATATGTGTTGCCGCGCTCACGTGGATTCAACTCCCGCGTCCAATAAAAGAATGGTTGAAGTTCTCCTCCCTAGTCTTGCAGCGTGTCTGTTGCAATTCCCACTATTGAAGCATGTGTAGCCACGATGAACATCGCGTCGGAGTTGACCTCCAGAAGGATCAAACATGGCGCGGAAATGAGCAGTAACTTGAGAGTCTTGAAGGCTCCCAAACACGCAAGCGTCAGCGTAACCTTCCATGGCGGGGACTTTCGCAGTAGGTCCGTCAATTGAGCCGCAAGGTCACTAAAATTATGGATGAACTTGGCGTAGAAAATGCAGAATTGCACGAGATTGCAAACCTCCTTGTGCGTGGTAGGCACTAGCCAGTCTACAACGGCCTCGACTTTCTTAGTCGAAAAAAATTTTACCATCCGACATAGTGTCGCCCAAGTACTCAATGTCTTGAAGACCGAAGAAGCATTTCATAAAAAAACAACTTCAAAGCATACCTCCTTGAAATGTTGAGGCAGAGAACGCACGTCCTCGAGGTGCTCTTCGAGAGTGCGACTATAGACACAAACGTCGTCGAGGTAGACTGTAACGAAGTTGTGTAAAAAGTCGCGTTGAGTGTCGTTCGTCATCCGTTGAAACGCTGATGGAGCACTATTGAACCATGCAAACACAGTTAGTGTGGAAGATAACTTACGCAAACGTAGTTACAGTCACAGTCCCGCAAACGGAACAGTTACGGCGACAACCAGCCTACATGCGTGGTGTCGGGACAACATAAGTGAGAGAGCAGTAGCCTAGCGACAGCTCTGTACCGAGTCAAACAGTTTATCGGTATGTCCGATCTAGACATGTACTAATCATATCTAGAGTAGCTTACAGTAGCTATCTGCAACTAATACGTATACGGTATTACTTACAACACTCCCCCTGAAGGTAGCTACGGGATGAAGCGTTGCATTGGGTATTGTCCTCCAAGGATCGCACTTCGGTGTCTTGCTAGTGCAGAAACTGGGAGGTGTTTGGTGAGCATGTCAGCCACCATCTGGTCAGTGGGGAGGTACCTCAACTTGATGGTTCCTTGCTCCACGTGGTCTTTGAGGAAGTGCCACTTCAGACCGATGTGCTTAGTCTTCTCGCTGACCAAGGCATTCTAGGAGTATGCAATGGCGCTTTGGTTGTCCTCCCAGATGGTGGTGGTTTCGGTGATGGGGGAGTTGAAGATTTCCCCCATGAGTTGTCGGAGGTGGAGTCCCTCCTTGGTGGCGTCAGCCGCAAAGTAGTACTCGGCTTCACACGTGGATTGAGCCACACAAGTCGTCTGTTGTTTGGACTTGTAACTGACTGGCCCGCGTCCGAGGGTGAAGAGATAGCCGGAGCGCGACTTGCGGGTGCTGTTGTCGTTGGCCCAATCAGCGTCGGCAAAGCCTGTGAGTTGGAGGCTGTGGTCCAGCCCCCCCCCAACGTCATGCGCATGTCGATGGTGCCATGGAGGTAGCGGAGGACCTTTTTCAGAGCCTGCAAGTGTGCCTCGGTGGGCGAGGCTTGGGCAGAGCCGAGGATGCTCAACGCCGTGGAGACATCGGGGCGTGTACAAACGGCGGCGTAGTGGAGGCTGCCCAGGAGGCTGGGGTAGACGTCCTTGGCCACTCCTGTGAGAGAGGGCGAATTCAAGTGTGCAAGACCGGCGAGAAAGCCGGGTCCATCGGAAGTGACGACGGCTTAGAGTCGGACATGCCGTACTTGGCGAGGATGTCGCGCAGGTACTTGGACTGGTCCAGCGAGATTGTGCGCGTGGAGCGATCGCGGGTAATGTGCATGCCGAGGAGTTGGGAGAGGTCGCCTAGGTCCTTGATCTTGAACCGTGCTCCGAGTTGGGCTTTGAACGATGCGAGCCAAGTGGCATCATTGCAGGCCGCGGGAATGTCATCGACGTACATGGCGATCATGGCGAAGACGTGGCCGGTGCGAAAGATGTAGATGCACGGGTCGGAGACGCATTGTTGCCATCCATGGTCGACGAGCCACGCACGAAGTAGCATGTTGAACTCGCGGGGGGACTGCTTAAGGCCGTAGATGCAACGCTTGAGGTGACAAATCTTGGACGTTCCATCGGTGAAGCCGAGGGGCTGGCGGATGTACAAATCCTCCCGGATGGGGGCGTAGAGAAACGTTGTGTCGATGTCAAGCTGGCAGAGTTCAAGGTCGCGGGCGGCTGCGATGGTTAGGAAGAGACGCAGGCTGGCCATGCGGATGACCGGGGAGAAGGTCTCCGTGTAGTCCAGTCCAGCGCGTTGACTGCACCCCTTGGCGACGAACCGCGCTTTGAAGCGGGAGACGTCGCCGGCTGTATCCGACTTGACTTTGAAGATCCACATGTTGTTAACGACCATGCGGCCTGGGGGGAGGTCCACAAGGTCCCACGTGCCGTTGCTGATGAGGGAGGAATACTCCTGTTGCATAGCGGCTTGCCATTGGGGGGCTTGGGCGCTGTCTAGCGCAGCCCGGTAGGATTTTGGTTCCACACACTCTCGGGCGGAGAGGAGGGCGATGGCAGTAGGGGACGTGCCGGCATGTGTGTGTGGGGGACCAGTGACAAGGTCGGGGACGTGAGGGTGCTCAAATATGACCTCCTGACTCCCCTGACTCAGGCTCTCAACAGAGCAACCTCGATCACCCCCCGGATACTGCACAGTCCGAACGACTTGGCGACCCACTCCATCAAACCATCCAATGTCGGAAACGGCGCCCGCCGGCGGCGCAGC
This sequence comes from Tetraselmis chui, assembly GCA_026401115.1. NCBI lineage: Eukaryota > Viridiplantae > Chlorophyta > Chlorodendrophyceae > Chlorodendrales > Chlorodendraceae > Tetraselmis > Tetraselmis chui. The sequence continues at coordinate 13,265 of JAPMLY010002708.1, forward strand.
GGCGGCGGCCCCGGAGTGGGGTGCGCTCGCAGGCCCGTCGGCATCCCCTCACCTCCCCGTGGTGGGCGCTAGAAACCCCGTAGCCGTGCCGGGCTTGGCATGGTAGGGGGCTAAGAGGGCCGACAGCTCGATCCGCAGGATCAGCAGCTATCGGGAAAGCCATGTACAAAGGGCTTTTGAAAAAACATAATACCGGCGCCAAGATCTCCCGCTCGGGCCGTCCGATATGTTTTTTCGCGTACATATACTCTTGAATACAACCTTACTTTGAGGGGTGGGGCATGTACTACGGCAGCGTTTGATGGCGAGGAGAGTACGGCCGGATCAGCGGTGGGAGGCGGGTGTTGGAGCTGGTGGTGGCCAGCCGGGAAGCAGCGCCATGAAAGGGCGCTCGCTAGCCGTCGACCAGCCCTGTGCCAGTCAAACCTTGCCGAGGGGTGAGGCAAGACATGGCACATGCCGTTGGCTAGTCGCAGACGGAGGAGCGGCTATATGAGGCGGCGGCGATCCTCAGGATCAGCCACCGCCGGAAAGCCATGTATGGAGGGTTTTTTTCGGAAACTAAAATAATGTCCGTACCCGGCGTCGAGCTAGTTGGGGAGCAGCACCAGGGTAGGGCGCTCACTAGCGAGCCGCTACGTCGTCCAGCGTCATCTCCCGGGGGGAGGAGTTTGCTGGGGCGGCAAGGAGGACAATCGCGACGGGAGGAGCGACACGATATGGCGGCGACGACCCTCTGGGTCGGCGCCGCCGGAAAACCCGGCACGGAGGGTTTTGTTTAATTCCGGGCGCCCGCGGCCCGCCGGATCCGGCTACGGTGACCTGCCCCCCCCCCCCCTCTTCGACACCCACAACCCCGATAGACCTTCATAATCATAGGATTCCTTGAGCGTGGGCCCGGGTGAGCGCGGAGGCTCCCGCTCAAGAACATGCTACTCTGTGGACGCGCGATCAGAGGGGAGAGAGTACGGCCACATGCCGAGTAGAAGTACCCGGGTACTAGACAGAGAAAAACCGGGGAAATGAGCGGGGAAAATTCAGGCGCGGAGGCAGGAGCGCTAGTTTTTTCTATGTCTGTGGGTCTCGGTCCCCCCCACTTGTCCTCGAGGTGACGGGGGACCTCGACAAGGAGGACCGCCGCGTCGGTGGACGCGGCAAGACCTTGGGGCGGGGTTTACGGGATGGAGCGGCGGGATCGATGAGCGACCGCGCGAGGAGGGGTTTTTTGCCAGCCTTTCCCCTCCTACCTTCGGCAAGACCGAAGTCACGCGGGAGCTAGATTAGGCTGGCCCGTCGTCCCTCCCGAACGCCGACCGGCCTAGGCCGGTCGGCACCCCAGTTCGGTGGGAGCGGGCCGTGCATCGTGAACGTCAAGCAGCAGTTTAGTTTTGCATTTCTCGACAAGTGGATTTATTTTTAGATCTGTTTTTCTTGATTACAAAATTATTACGTTGTTACTGTTTAGGCGGGGGGACTGTGGCAATTACAGCGGTTGCTTACAATTTTTAAACTCCCGAGGAACGCCGACACACATTGCAAATAGGTGTGTCGATAGGTGTACCTGGTCGAAGAGACCCGGGCCCAACTTGCTAATAAGTCATGTATGGCGAAGTAGAGTGGCCCGAGAGACAGCAGTCGGTCCAGTTTGCCGGGACATGTTGTGAACAATTTCCAATTTTGTCGGAAACCCTATTTTGTGAACATCTTCCTCATGCACTCGAACTTGGCAGAAGGCAAACGTTAGGTCGAGGTGGGTGTAATTAATCGCGTACTTTATAGCTCATCGAGGTTGTCGTTCGTACGCGGAAGTGGGTAGGCGTCCTAACGCGTGACCTCGTTAAGGCCACGATATTCAATGCCAAGTCGAAGCTAGCCACCAACTTCACTCGCAAGAAGAATTGGCCAGCCGAAATCATTGTGATTTGGACGTATCAAACTATCCACCACTGCGTCTTTGAGATGTCGGTTAAGCGCAGCGCGCTTCGCGAGTGACAATCTCTTATGACGCCGGCGTTTCATCGGGCCATTTGTTTCAACGGGTGACCCATTGTCGGCTTACATGCGGCGAATCCACTCGCTGTAGTAACTCCCGGAACTCATCGTAAAGGAGCGATCGGAAGTGTTGACCTTGTTCTGCAGTAAGTTCCTTTCCATTGCGAGATTCTGCCGGCTACTACGCAGTTGGCGTGACGTTAATCACGTAAAATTCAGCGTCACGTCCCCTGCTTCGGCGCGTCTTGCGCATGAGCTTTTGAACCTTGCCTGACGACGTTAGTAGACACTCAAGTCCTCGCCTTTTTTGTTTGATTTTCAACTGTTGTACCGTCCATTAGCGTGAAAACACGTGTCGTGCCGAGCTCTAAAGAAGCTTGCTCGTCATCTAGCCATCGTAAATCGAGCACAAAATAAGCAACACGTAAATCACGTAAGACGTACAAAGTCCGTTTGAGCTCGTGTCGATCGAGCTCGAAAGTAATCTCGCAATAAGCTATCCAAGGCGTCATCCTTTGTCCGTTAGGGAATCGAACCGGGGTATTGACCTTGGACGTATGGATCGAAAAGCATCGTGCGAATTAATACGACACGAAGTCAAGCGTCGTAGCGCTTTCGACTAATCTATAAAATAGTAGTTCGCAATTAGGAGTTTTCACGTTCAACTCCGCTCGAATGAACGGCCGAGTTTCGGTGAAGTCAGTCAATAGGGCGCAAGCGTCCGTGGGAAATTGTCGTAGCGTAGCGATAGGCGTTGTAGGCCCGTGTGGTGTAGGAGTAGGAGCTATACGAGAAGCTATAATGAAGGAGTTGTACACCGAAACGCTCAAAGTGACGTGCCATTTGCTCTGCCAACTCCAAGGGCGGGTTGAAGACCGGACGCTCCCAACTAAAGTTTGTCTATAAAACAAATCACTTGGCGAAAAGTGTGGTAAGCCACCGTGCGAGTTTATACCTTCGTCGTATGCACAACTTCCCAAAGTGTAATCGAATCGTGCCTACGGATGTTCGAAAATATAGTCAACTAGTTTCCAATCATTCGAACGTTTCATTATTACATGTCTGCGACAGTCTCCCTGCTTACTCTAACGACGACGACATGCTACTTGCTTAGCATGTGTCGCAATATTAGTAGATAGAAATATCGAAGAGGTACCCTGCACCTCTGTCGCTAACAATGTCTCAAGACGTCAAGAAGATGTAGCCAAATACTCCAATTTTTTCGGAGAGCAGCCTTCCCACAACATTTTTCCTTGTTGGGTGTGTTGCCCGGCGCCTTACCCGTCAGCTCCCGAAATTGGAAGGCACGGTGCCCCTTTTGTGGCACTTAGAGCAAAGTCCCTCCTCTCGTTTACACTCACCAAGGTATGATGGTAAGAGGGTAAGAGCTCCAACGATGGCGTTAAAATCAATTCGGGGTATGTAATTTGGAGAAGTCCATCCTCTGCCTCCGCGATTACCACATCCTCGGCCGCGTCCGCGACCGGACCCTTCAAAGCACCGCGTTGAAAGCGCTTGGCGTCTTCGACCTCTGGGTCCCCGAGAGGGCGCTTCTTGATAGGTTGGTTACCTCCAAGACTATCACATGGGGTAGGCTTGCTCCTTGCACGACCCATATGAGGAGAGTTGGTCACGAGGTCATTCATGATTTTTGAACTCTAACAACGGCATTATGTAGCCCTTATGTTGGCAGCGATGGGACTTGGTCTCAGTCTGAAACTTGATGTTTGCCAACCCTTTGATGAAGCAAGCATTGGAAGTCGTCCGTAAAAGGCTGTCGAGACCTCCGTAAAAAATCGTTGAATTTATGGGTGTAGCTGGCGTAACTTGGGGAACCCTTCTTTAGTTTAATCGGAGCGTTAATCGCATCATCCCGAATGTTAGGCAGCAAGGACGTCTTGCGAATCTTTGTAACAAGAGAGTTAAACGTGTCTAGAATTGAAGGATAATGCTTCCGGTTAAGCCATCAACTTTTCAAGGGACATGAGAATCGATACATAAGCCATACGGCAGCGGTGTACGTACAAGCGTTGATGCCAAACATGACAAAGCGTTGAGGCTATATCTCCATTTAGTCCCCCAGTTTACGCGGGTCTTCACTTGGCTCATAGAGGCGGGCGTTAATTGCTGCCTCACGCTGCGTCTCAGTCGATGTTACGCTCAAACCATCAAAGTTGGTTGTAGGGCCGGAACTCCCATGCGTAAATCAGCGGGCATCTCACTACAAAGCTGACTAGTATAGCCATTGAATTACATCCACACACGACCACTGTCACCAATTATAAAACGAGTGAAGAAAAAGATGTGCATTGGTAAAAAAGTGTCTTCGTGAAGAAAGAGATGTCCAGAAATTACATCGCCTCGAAAATGTTCCCACTAAGGTACTTAGCCAAAATGCAGGAATTCATGCTTACGCTTAGCCTCTCATATAAGCCCAATCTTAGACGGCGTAAGAGAAAGCCCGCAAGTGTCCACAATAGTCGGAACGACGTCATAACCACTAGGATGGGTGGTCGACTGAGCGGTAACGGCTTGTTTGACCTTAGCTAGGGTATGCATGTTGGCAGTTATGTACGGGACCGGTACAAACGTCAAAACGACGTAAACGAGCTGATACTGTCTAGCGGATCAGGGACGGGACCTCCGACATGCAGTACGACACCAACGCAATTTCTGTGATAAAGGGGAGCCATATCGAATCAAATGAACAACGTGAAACAAATCAAGTAACAACGAAAGCGTGCGAAGATCAAGAGCTCCGAAACCAGCGTGGTAGTCTGCATGCTAAGAGCTAACTCGTGACACGAATATGCTCTGTTCTTGCTTGCTTTTGCTATTGCGGATGGAACTGCAATGAAATGAAATGAAATTGTTTACAACATAATCTCCAAATTAACGGCTGCTATCTACGGGCGCCCATGCGATTAGGCCTTCTAGAGTACCTTTTTTTCGTAGGATATACGCTATGAATCCACTAATCCCGACCTCTCCAATGGTTGTAACAATACCGTCAAATTCATACTAGTAAATACTTATTGCACACTAGGTATGGAAAACAATTTATCGCTAGTCTCCACGATGCGCAGCATGTTCTAGCTGTTGTGAGGGCGTTCAACATGCTTGCTGATTAGCTAGCGCTCGTCGCGACGGGCCTACACGACCTCTGCTCATGTGAGACTTTGATCGTGCCGCAGCCTGGGGAGAAAGGAAGGCGAAAACCCCCTCGCACATGCCATCGGCGGTCCCGTCCCGATCCACGCGCTCCCCCGTCCGTGATATCGTTGCTCCTCCCTTCGCACCTCGTCTCCTAGCCTAGACTTCCCTACCCTTTCGGGGGATGGGGAGAGCGGAAGTCTATATAGGTGCAAACGGTGTGTGGCTGGCGGTCCAGCCTCCGCGCCAGATTTTCTCATGTCCCCTGTCCGTCTCCGTTTGTTTCCAAAACATATCTAATTGTGCGAAATCCGCCGGTACCTGCCCTCAGTGGTTTACGTTGTCAAGGGGCCGCCTTTATAAGAAGAGTGTCGTTGCGATAACCCTAGGCACCCTGCCATAAGCAACATGTCGATAATTGTGTACCGATTGGGGGAGAGGTTGGTCGAACTCGCTGATCGAGTCACCACTCCGTAAACGATGATGGGTACGGAAATAATTTATCCGAAAATTCTCCGTACCGCGTTTTTCCGGCGGCGGTCGATCCTGTGGACCTTCGCCGCCATACCGTGTCGTTCCTCCGGCTGCGACCCTCCCGGCGTAGCTCCTAGAGCGTAGAGTCCGTCCCGCGTAGCTCCTAGCCTCACTATGTTAATCCATGTACACACGGAATGGCATGGAGGGGGTTTGAACCGCCACTTCCCGGAACGGAGTTGTACGCCTTATCCAAGTACCGCCAAAAGTCGGTACCCGATAGGAACATATTGTGTACATGACCCCATCGCATCGCGACTGAGCTGCGAACGCCTATAGCGAACACCTATAGGTGGAGGGCCATGACTCCCCCGGAGTCTAGCGTACATATTTGTCCATTAGTAGTCCTACGGAGGGATATGTAAACACACTCCCATGGAGACTCGAATCTCACATGGTTGGACGACTGCTAGCGAGCGCTGCGCCTTGGCGTTGTTTCCCGGCTGCCCGCCGCCAACTCCAACACCCGCGGCCCCCCGTTGATCCGTCCGTACCCCCTTTCGCCAAAATATATTTCGTAGACACCGCGCCCGCCCCCTTGTCGGGAGAGTATATGTGAATATTTAGTCGCGAAAAAATAGATCGGACGGCCCGAGCGGGAGATCTTAGTGCTTGTGTACGGATACTGTGTTTTTCCAAAACCCCTTATACATGGCTTCCCGACAGCTGTTGATCCCGCGGATCGTAGCTGCCGGTACCTTGCTTAGCCCCCTACCGTACCACACTTGCCACGGCTACATGATTACCAGCGCCCACCGCGTGGAGGTAGAAGTATTTGCCGACGGGCCTGCGAGCGCACCCCACTCCGGGGCCGCCACCACTGCGCCGCCGGCGGGCGCCGTGGAAGTGCATATGGAGAAAGATGCAAGGTGCTTGACTGCTTAGTGTTTAACATTTGATTGTAGTTAGACAAAGGAATGATTAGGAGCGTTTGTCACCTTCTTCCACTGCACTAGGCTTACATAGGTCCAACCCAACTAGCTTACACATGTTCTCGCATGGTCCTCATGCCGCGCGCCTGGGCTCTCGTATCGACTTAAATCATACTACTAGCAACGAGGCTCATATGTCTCGGGAAATCAGACCAGCGCGCCATGCTGCTAGTTCGCCTAAATGTGCGTACATGCATGTACCGGAAGGTGCTTGTATTACAGTATAAAACAATACCCTCGAGCTGAATTGCGGTGGCGACGTAACCGTGTAGTACGTCCTTCCATGGAAAAGTACGGTTGAGATTGTCAACGAGTACTTGTACGAAACCTGTAATGTAGTGTTACACTACAATACTTGTCACACGGGATTGAAGGTCGCATGCTGAACAACCTCTCTTGAGGCTCCTTTGAGAAAAGCCAAAACCCGCCTCGAAGGGTGTGCTCAATTCCGAGTGCGCGATTAGCGTTGCACGCAAACTCTACTTTGAAGCAGCACGGCTGTCTAGTTTGATCCGTCGTAGGAGGAGAAACATCGCAGTAATTGTTAAAACGTGATGTTGACGCGCTCCGTTAAGTCGTCCGTTTCCAAATGCCGACTCGAAGACATATTGATTCTCGTTCCAAGGCGTCTCCAAAGCCTATGACACAAGCCACTGACGGACTTCGGGTCGCAATCACTGAACATCACTTGAGGTAGTCCGTGTTATCCGAAGACTTTCTTTGAGAAACAACTCGCACTTTCTTCTAATGTAGAAGTCTCTGTGCACGGTAGGAAATGGACACGTCGAGTCGGATGATTTACCACATACAATTAACACACTATCAAGGCCATTGCTTACCGGCAAGTGTGTCAAGTAGTCAGTGCCAACGCTGTGCCACGGTCGAGGTGGAACACGCAATTGTTTTCGATACGGTTAAAGATTGGCCATTTTTGAAATTTCAGGAAAAATTGATCTTCTCATAAGGATCAAGCGCCCGATATGCACCCTCAGCGCACATTACACCCTCAAAAGGGGCAGTATAGTATTATGTGCAGTCTGGCGTACATAGTGAATGATGTGGGTGTCAGTTCAACTAGCATGGGCACGGTGCAAGCGTTTTCCACAACCGTGCTACTGATGGGTTATTATTTGGCATGTGTGTGTTGTTTGCGCGCGCGTGTGAGGCGCTATGCCTGCACATCTACCCCTCACTCGACGCGTTGTTGCTTTGCGCAACCGGATACCCCTCGTCAACCAAAGCATTGTTCGTATCCCTAGTGTAAGTATTTCTCTCGATTCCTCACAGAAATTAACACATTTGAGTGGTTGCTAGCCACAAGATATGCACATGAGGTAGTCCGATCGATAAGAGCCACCGGCATTAAAGATCGCGCGAGCCATCGCACATGGGGAAGGTCAAACACCGCAACGAAGTGCACACATGGCAATTTCAAGCCCTATAAGACTATTTTGTGTCGTTAGGTGGGTCACTTGGGATTGTCACAAGTTAGGCGCGAGTTCTTCGGTGCGATCGGCGAAATGGCCCACAATTATAGCTATTTCTTAGGTACTCAAGCGTTTTTTTTCAGAAATCTCGACTAAGGCTAGGGATCAAGTGAATTTTGTCGATGTTGATGGTAATGATATTTTGCAACGTCGATGTTGATGGTATTGATATCTTGGATTGTCGATGTTGATGGCATTGATAGTTTGAGATGCAGTCATCGATGGCAATTTAAGTCGATATTATCGCCGATGTATCGATATTTGGGACGATATATCGATACATCGGGCTTAACTAATCAATACTTTACAATTGTTTTGATAATTGATGGCATTGATGCGAGCACTATTGCCATCGTGTCGATGTCGATGTCGCAACCTATCCCATCGATGGCACTATCACCAGGTGATGATGATACTATCGACGATGCATCGATGGCTGATCCCTAGCCTTAATCTCGACACACATTGCTGCCGGTAGACCTAAAACACTCTGATGATCTCAGAATGACCCGTAACGCTATGAAAGTCTGCGTCAGCATATCATGTTCTAGCCCTCGTATAGGTTAAGCCACGTACCTCTATGCACTTGATGGCCCAAACTACCGTTTTTACTCGCTATTTTAATTCCTTGCAGCAGTCGATTGACCAAGTGTGGCAGTTGGTAGAAAACATTAAGCATGGCTTACAATATTGAGATGCACACAACGCATACATGCATGAACTCCAAAGACATCGCCATAAGTTCATGCAACGACTTTCTACGGTTCTTAATGGCACCTAGGGTTCCGATCTCAGCGATGCTTTACAAGAGGGCACTCGTGATGTTGTTGCGTGCTGTCTTGCCTAACGGGCTATGGCCCGCTTGTTCCCCCTTTTTTCTTGTTTGGTGGACTCCACTATAATTGTCTTTGTAATCGTAATTTATCTTATATTTATCCGCGATTTATATTATTATCAGGCGAATCGTCGATTCTTAGAACCGTTGGGCCTTGTTCCCATACGGGTACATGCACGACCACTATGACAATCGTGATATTCGGGGCCCGCACATTGCGCGTATCTACTGTGATAGGCGCCCGGCGGTGGAGCAGCGGCGGCGTCCCAAGAGGGGGCATGTATGCACATATGCGCTCATCCCCAACTTCTCGTGGCGGGCGCCGGTAACCCTATAGCCGTAATGCCATGCCTGGCAAGGTTGTGGGATAGGCGGGGTAAACACATATCAACAACCGTCGGGAACCCATGTACGGAGGTATTTTCAAATATATTGTATGTACGCTACCAGCGCCAAAACTCCCGCTCGGGCTGTCCGATACAACGTTTCAAGACCATATATACCCTCAAATACCGTCACATTTGGAGAAATAAAGCGGTTGGCGGCGAGGAGGGTAAGGCCGGATCAAATATGAGCCAAACGAGGGTGTTGGAAATGACGGCGGGCAACCGGGAAGCGGCGCCATGAACGGGCGCGCGCTCGATAGCCGTCGACCAACCCTGTGATTGTCGAGCCTCCCTAGGGGGCGAGGCACGGCACGGAGAAAGCAGTAGGACAACTACATCCGGAGAAGCGACTCGGTCTAGCGGCAGCGATCCTTAAGAACAGCCACCACCGGGGTAGCCATGTACAGAGGGTTTTTTGGAAAATACATATATGCCCGTACTCGGCGTATCACAGTCCTACCACACTAATCTCCCTTAGTTCCCTAAGCAAAGATCGGAAATGAGGGCATGGATGCGATAGTGGTTACCGTCGTGCATGCGAAAGGTACGGGTGGGCCCTTCGTTACTTGGGAAACTGTTAATCCATGTACACACGGAATGGCATGAAGGGGGTTAGAACCGCCGCTTCCCGGAACGGAGATGTACGCCTTATCTAAGTACCGCCAAAAGTCGGTACCCGATAGGAACATATTGTGCATATGAACCCATCGCATCGCATCGCGACTGAGCTGCGAACACCTATAGCGAACACCTATAGGTGGAGGGCCAAGACTCCCCCGGAGTCTAGCGGATATATGTGTCCATTAGCAGCCCTACGGAGGGATATGTTAACAGAAACGCGATGACTAAACGGGCGTACCTATGTCGCCGAATCCAAGGGGAACTTTTCGGGAAGCGACACCATAACAAGGAACCCATTGGCTACCGACCCACGTCGGCATGCTTCACCTACCTAACGGAAGAGTACGCCTAAACCACTGGGAGTATTGTCTCGACATGGGGAGCGACACAATCTGTCGGCGACGACCCTCATGGTCGGCCGCCGCCGGAAAGCCCGGCACGCGGTTTGGAATAATTTCCGTGCCCCGCGCCAAGTCAGATCCGGCTACGGTGACATGCACTCCCTATTTGAACACCCAATGTCGTCATGCATACCTGATATTAGAGAGTGTGGACCCGGGCTAGCGCGTAGGCCTACACTCGATGCTTGATGGATGCTCGATGAACACGCGAGCAGACGGGGGAGGGCACCGGCGCTGGGTCGCTTACAACCCAAGTACCCGGGTACAACAAAGAAGTAGTCGGGAACATGATGGGGGGATTTTAATGTAGTTTAGTACTATTCAGGCGGGGGAGCGCGCGCTTCGCGCCAACTTTATTGGCTTGCGCTCAATGCAACCGCGAATGCAATGAGAATGAGAATGAAATATAGCATGTACCGCTCTAAACTGGACGGTTGTCGTCTAAGGGCCTTCTTGCATCAGCCATCTAGGAAAGTTATAGGATACTAAACTCAGGATGCGAGCCCTGAGCTTGCATACTTCTAGGGGCTAATATAGTTGAATCACTAGGCGTAGATAATCAACCCTCGCCGGCATGTACGAGTAGCGACATGTACAATTGCGTATCATACAAGTGGAAAAGTCCGTTTATGGAATCCTCCTTATCCCCCACCAACACGGAAAACGAAACATACATTTAGAGCATCCCATCGCTAGGGTAATGAGCGTCCCGACATAACCTTTTTTTCTCTAATGACCCAAGACTTCAACTAGTCCGCTAGAGAGGGCGGTTTAGGCAGTCGAAGGCTTCCCACCGGCAGCCTCTTGTTCGCATGAGTCAGTCGAGTCGATGTGTCCGTGGCGTGTGCCTCCCGTCGAGGCTGTCACTTTCGGGTGACTGTGGCTGTGGTAGGTATTTTCATGTGTGGATCCGCTAAGGGCGGGAAAGGAGGTCAGGTCCACTAGAATCAAGGTTGTCGTGTGTTGTGATGTGTGCGGTGAGAGCAATAGGAGGGCTATGGGGACGGCATATTAACGGGGATCCAACGGGCCTTGTGAGACGATAGGTTCGTAGAGGCTGCGTTGGATGTGCGGACGGGAGGCGTCGCGGAGGGCAGACCGGGGCAAAAAGGTCTTATGAAACTCCGATATGCAAGGTGCAGGGGTGGGCGACTTACGGGGTGGCTATGATGATGGACCCTCGTGCAAGTACTTTGCTTGAGAGGCCCTCTTATAACATGGAAGTGGCGTCGGGGGATAGGCTGGTGGGGGTTGTCTTCTTCCATGTCGTCCGGGACGTGCGTCCACGTACGGCTAGATGGTGGGGCCGTCCAACAAGTTGTAGGCCTCGCCACGCTCGGGGTCAAGAACCTAGTCGGCGGGTGGTGGTGGTGGTGGGGGGGTTTAGTCGCGAGGCTGTCGGGGGTTTTGAAGGCGATGTAGCTTGGTAGCGGCCGACGTGATGAATTGTTGAAGGTCTTTGGACTTGCGGCATGAGTGGGAGCCGCGTACTAGGCGCGAACCGTGGGCTTTGCACGTGGCGCTATCGAAAATAAGCGTGTACCTCTCAGTCATATGTTGGCGGTTGCAGGGATGGACATGTTTGGGGGTTGGGCGGCCACGCGTGGCGGTAGAAGCCGCGAGAGCATCTTGGGTGAGGTCGGTACGGTTCAGCGCGGCGGTGGTGTGGGGGATCGCGCTCTTGGGTAGGATTTCACCCTCCTCTGGGGTTTTCTTGGGGGAGGAGGTGGGCGCAGAGGAAGAGGGAGTTCGGTGAGTATGGTTTCATGCCACCATGTGTACTGTGATGGTTTTCTACCCGAGGGCAAAGAGTAATGGGAGGGCAGATTAGACTTGGGACCACCTTCGTGTGTCGGCGAAGGTGTCGTCTTGGGTGCCGTAGGAGATGGCACCAATGAGGTTCGGGCCTACATTAGTGAGCTCCACCGCTATAGAGTAGACGGCGGCGTCGACCACAAGACTGCGGTGGAGGGGTTGTTGTCAGCATCATAAGTAATCCAAGCTTCCTCCGTGGCGGTGTAGATGGCTTGCTCTACTTCGGCCACGGGGTCAAGCTTTTCTTCACAACCACGGGCTATGTCCAACGTGGGAAGGGACTTAGTATGGTAGATGATTAAGTATTTCAGCTCAAAGTTACACACCCATATGCGGTGGCTGACTTTGGAGTTGAAGTGGCGAAGTGCTTCTTGGTTGGTCGTGTCGCATGGGCTGCCGTCGTGGCTACAAATGGGGGCAGAGTTGTCGCATGAGTGGTTTTGGCGGTGGAGTAGGTCTTAGGCTATAGACCGACTTTGGAGGCGGTGTTTTTTGTGAGCCAAGGTTGGGTAGAATGCCCCCCTTGGGTCTTCGGTGCGTCCGGATCGGGTTCGGCGCATATGCGGATGTTGTTGGGCTGTGTCTTGGTCGGGAATGTTTAACTTCCTTAAAAATGCCTTTAGTAAGTAGCGAAAACGTACAAGTCCTACAACCACGAAGCAATGCAACATGGATGTACTCGCTTCACCGCGCCCCACATTTTACATGGGAAGTTAACAACATAGATAGCCCCGAAATAAACATCACCATGATAACATAGCGTAGCAAATCATAGCATAGCTGCTATAAATTCACACACAAAAGCACGGAATACACCTAATGCAACATCGCCGACATGACCACCATGATGCACTCACTTATTACATGCGCTCAAAGTAATCGCCTCCCCCCGTAAAAGCACGGTCGCCCCCCACCGGAACATTCGATGCGCAAGCACAATACCCATCCACAGACCACCTTCACGCACTTCCCGCAAACAAAGCTATGTTTTTCCTGCCGGGCCACTATGCATGGATTTTCGCCCGCTTAGGCACAAAATGGGCGGGTTGGACATCGATTTAATCATGGTAATTTTGATAATACATTTGAATGCACGTCCGGAGTCGCGCATGGGTAGAGGTTAGGTAGGCCCGTCTCGGCAAGCGCATGTTGACTAGTTTGACTGATCACCGCCCTAACAACGGCTAGAGCACGCCGCGTATCGCGGAGATTATTAGCGACACATTAATTTTCATCGTCCTTGTATGCACAAAAAATAGAAATAGTCAAATTTGTATACGTGCATTATAAAGGCGCTGTTGTTACTGCAATGGAAAGGTTGAAATAGGATGACCACTCCGCAAACCCTAAATCAAAGATACCTAGATGGCAGTTAGGGTCTGCCCATCCAGAGACTACAACCGTCAAATCGGTATTGCTGTGAATCATTTTCATTTTTTTGGATTCCTCAATAAAACCCATTCACCCCCCTCGGGTACCAATGATGTTATGAGCGTGCATCGATAAAAGTACTACGTATCAACACTTAAAATGACATCTTTCATCAATCCAAAATTGCACTCGCCGAGTAAATTCACATCCGAAGAATTACGCCTTTTGATGCACCAAATGGAATCCGTCCACCGACCGCGGGCTGCAAAATGGCTCCCAAAAATATACAATATCTTACACATCATCGCTCCGCACGTGGTGAGCACCCACTCTACAGCAAGTCAGCAAGTGCGTAGATGTTGTGGTGCCGACATAATTATTCCGACGACACGCAACTCAACTCAAGACCGTCCATTCTCGATTGTTATTTTGTTTACTGTGGTGCAGGTACAACGCTTGTTGAACGAAGCGAAGTCCACAGGTATGTCCGACCTCAAAGCGCAATCACACTTTGTGAAATATCTTCGCTCGACGAAAAACGCTTCACGCAACCTCGGTACTCAGTCTTGCGCCTTGAGGCTCGCGGATCAGCGACAGCTCCATAACCTCCGCGTCATCATCGCCGCTCGCGGATGAGACGCTGCCCCCTCGCTGTTTAACACTACCTGGTGACTGGCACGACTCGGCGCGTCCAGCCATTAGGTCACCAGATGACCTATGCCAGGTAGATCGACACGGCATCAGTATTGTCTACTTACAAAAGAGTATGTACATATGCCATCATAGTTGCAAAAAAATAAAATAAACTCTTTGACGCTACTTGAGACAGTGGCGCGGTTTCCTCACCCAAACGCCTTAATTCTCTCGGCCGCATGAGCGGCGTGCTTGGCCATGTCCGTCTTTAGGAAGTAGGCGAGCGACAGCAGGCCAGCGGTGGTACACGCACCGGCGATTCCATACCACAACCTGTGACACACCCGACACACAAAAAGAGTGAGGCGTTGTTCGGCGATGTCTAAGCTTCGGTTTACATCATGTTCAAACGTAATGACACAAAACAGCTCTGCATTTATGAGTGTGGCGAATGGACAGTTTCATTCCGTAAATTTGAAAACCGTCACAGTTTCTAAAGCGTTACCATGCAGTAATAAAATGCACTAATACCTTTTACCAAACCACTCCTAAACAAACTCAAACACGCGCAAATGCTGGTAGGTACCCACGGAGATGATTACATGCAAAATGCCTGCATTCTTTACTTCCTTGCTAATGGATTCCACTACTTTCTTTGCAATTCACAAAAGTAAATATTAAATGCAAAATAGGCAACGCATTGTGTTGTCTATTGTCCGTATTAAACAAATAGACAGAGGCAGCCGTGCATATGAATTGATTACGTAAACAAGAAATGAAAAATGGGCGAAAAGAATGTGTGCGTGAACTTATTGCTCAGCGGCGGCGGGGGCGTACCCATGAAGGCCCAAGCCCATGTTGAAGGTCAAAAAGTAGCCGGGAATGAGGCCACACCCCCAGAAGCCGATGATGTTAATTAGTAGAATGAGGTTTTGTTGACCCATTCCACGGAGAACACCTATGGCCACACATACACACATACACACACACACACACACACACACACACACACACACATCACACACACAAAAGAAAAAAAAACAGTTAGCTAGGTGTGCTTCAGATCTAAATGAGCACAGCAAACCGGAAAGAGCAAAGTGCACAGTGTGTGTGTGTGTGTGTGCGTGTGTGTGTGTGTGTGTGCGTGTGTGTGTGTGTGTGTGCGCGCGCGTTCGTGTGTGTGTGTGTGTGTGTGTGTGTGTGTGTGTGTATGTGTGAACGAAATATTAGAAACTGTACGAAGACCTTAAGTCTACTATCGCCTTCCTTTTACCGTATCAAACTGCACAGGCAGCACCGACTTGGTGGATAAGAATGGATGGACAGTATCTCAAAAATTATGTATATATCAAATGGCCAAGCCAGTGAAGTTGATAAATTAACTAGAAGTTAGAATGACACGAACATTAAATCACTGTGAAGATATACGAGTGCAACGCCGCACGCAAGAAAGCTGAACCGCAGCATGGGGAGAAAGTAAGGCTACAAAGGGATTCTCAGGCTTCTGCCCGTACCTTGCCCTGCACCGTTTAAACCGTCAAACACCTGCGCTGGGACGACGATGGGTGCAATCTCGGCAACAACGGCCTCCACCCTGCATTAAGAAAAGAAACAAAAATTAGGGCTTGTGTAGGGCAAAACTAGGCACAACAACTAGCACGCACACACACACACACACATACACATACACACACACACACACACACACACACACACACACACACACACACACACACACACACACACACAAACAAACAAAAGAGTACACACACACACACACAAACACACACACGCTCACATAGACTACGCATTAGCTCATTGGTGCCTTATCCGCACCCGTAGACATTAACGCATAAACAAGCACAATGCGCATATTCACACAAATTGGCATAAAAAAACCATAGTCACACGCACAAAGCGCGCAATGGCTCGTTCCTGCCTTGCTGGACATGTATGAACAATGGGAGTATGCGAAATGGGAGATCATATTGTATTTCAACGGTAGCGCACATGTACAAGAGAAAATGCTGAATCCAAGGGGTTACCTGGCATCGTCCACAAAGAGGCCGCCCACTTGGAAACGGAGGCCGTACAGCAACGCACTCGCGGCGCACATGAAAGCGGCGCACGAGATGAATGTGAGGCTGCCGCTGATGCGCGCCTGCACCGCAGAGCACAACATTGCGATGTTAAGAATCCAGAACAATTCTAACCATAGCCAACATCAATAAACAAACAAACAAACAAACAAATCAATAAACAAACAAACAAACAAACAAACAAACACAAACGAACAACAAACAAACAACAAACAAACAAACAAGTACAAGCAGACAAACATACCAGCAAACAAATACAGACATATATACATACCAACAACAAAGAGGTGACTACCATACAGAAAAGCGTTATAAAAAGAAAAAAAACGATTCTGATAGATATCAATTGAGCCGAAGACCATAATAGTAGGGTGTGCAGTAGGCACTTAACCCCAAAAATACTGCTGCGCATCCTGGGTGTGTTTTAACTGAAAGCATTGTTTTCAAATCTGAAGTTATTTCGGAAATGAGTTCAGACGCGGTGTCACAATATGAATGGGCAAAGCGGCGGCTTACCGTGCGGTGGTCTCCGGCGCCGAGGAGGCTCCCAACTCGGACAGTTGATGCAATGGACATTCCAAACGGGAAGGCGAGGAACATGAAAGCTGCGTGATCATGACAGACCAAACACAGATTATATCCTCACCCCCCCCCCAAAAATTTTTTTACTAAAACAAAAGTTCACACAAACGGAAGAGCGCAAGCCACGAAACTCAAACAAATCACCAAAAAAACAATAACATGGAATATTATGCAATGGAAACCTGACGAACCAAGGAAGAACACACACATGACAAGCCAACCAAAAAACTGCAAATTAAAAAATTGCACTCGACGTATACACTACCAAAACAAACATGACGAATTCAACGAACACAAAAAACAGTTAAAATCAAATAAATTCGCGATTCTGTGCAAACATCTAAAATATTATGGTACGCAAAGCTTCAAACAATCAAACCAAGTCAAAGACAACGCGTGGTAAGGGGCATTCACCGATGACAGAGAGCAGAATGGTATGCGCATCCACTGCCACTGTGCCCAGTCGCCCCGCTAAGGCGGTGGTGATGTCGAAGGAGGAGGCCTCCATGCCCATCATGAAGCCGCCAGGGAGGCCGAGCGCAAGGAAGAGGCGGAGCGATTTCATGGACAGGCCAGAGAGGAGGAGGGGAAGCACTGCCTCCTCCCCATCTACCGCGAACCCAAATATGTAAATTTAAAACTCAGAAACGGTCACGAAATTCAATGGTGCTCAGAGACATTTTCAGTCCTATCGCTATCATTTTCTATACAATAGAAAGAAATGGCAGTTCCATTACGCTACTGCTTCGCAGGTGGGTCCGTGTAGGCAGAGGAAGGGGATCGCTTGTGTGTGTGTGTGTGTGTGTGTGTGTGTGTGTGTGTGTGTTTATGTGTGTGTGAGCGAGCGCGTATATGTGTGTGTGTGTGTGTGTGTGTGGTTGGTGAAAGGGGGAAATTGGGGGGAAGGGGTAAAAAGCGTGGGTTTATTCCGTTCATGTTTGTCAATTTGTTGTTTTTCGAACCGACCCGTTATGTTACAGTTGAAAAATCAGAAACTGACTGTGAGGCTCTTTTAATACTGACTCATTTAGTTTTAGTGTGACTAGCTCCACTCTGTAACCTTTCGTTCCGCTTCAACTTGGTTTGCACTGCTGTGATTTTGTGTCCAGAATGTTTTGTTTGCTTTGTAGTGCCTTCTCATCTGTTGTTGCTGCACTCTTTTCTCTTTCGCTTCGCATTTATTGCCTTCAGTACGAACAAGTTGCTTCATTTTTGCATGCATTCTAAATTTGCACTTGTTAGCTTGTTATTTATAAAATTTTCAACCAATAGCGACAAAGGGGGAAGGGGGAAGGGGGCGCACCCTTGCTCGTCTTCCTTAGTTCATATACGATATATGCACCCGTGAGTACCATTTGCAACGCGCGAGATGTCTGAATCGAATGGAGAGCCCAAGCATCAGATCATTAGGTGGTGGCAGGAGGTGTGACGGGCGACGGGGGCTGCCAACGGTCAAATATTAGGGGTTGGGTGCGCACGGTGGTGGCAATGGGGGAGCCGACGAAGCCAAACATGTTTATGAACCACCAATTGAAGAAAATGTTGGCGAGGAAGGTGACGACGCCGATGATGGCGGAGGGCATCATGATGCTGCGGGTCTGAAGCACCTTCGTCCCGACCAGCCCCAGCATCTGCCGCAGGGACCAAACCAGGTGGTGTGCGAGTTATTTTCCATATAATTACACCTATGATGTCAGTACATATGCTAATAAATAAACCCATTCGCCTATTTGTGTGTGCGCGCGCACACACACCACTCACTCATTCGTCAGCTCACGCCCTCACTCCTGCATTCCCTGAAATATATTTGGCTTGAAAACAGAAAGGGGGTCTGTGTATCCAATGCAGCAAATGCTGCTGTGATGTGGGTAGCAAATGCTGTGAGTTGGGTCGCACCAGAGGCCAGAGTCCAGGGACCAGCCATCTGCAAAACACGCCCGACGCCTGCATAAGGCAACATCCAACAACCATAAATCATAGGACCGTGACGAATGGAGAGTCGCATGTGTTTTTCACATGTTGGAAGGATACGAGTTTCACCTCTGCGACTGGTTCAGTCTGCATAAATAAATGCTCCACCACGGCGTCTGAGAACCAGAGGCCAACCTGAGCGTGCAGTAGAATAATAAGTCAACACCACAGTACTGGTAATGGGGAAAAAGTAGGGCAGGAAGAGGGGAGGAGGGGGGTCTCCTGCGTACCCCCATGATCACGGCCAGCAGATTGAGCACCAGAATTGAGGAACCAACGGCCTTCCAAAACGCGCGCGAATCGTTCGCACCTATGGGCGACACGCACACACAGACAGAATATAACAACGCATCCACTCACATGCAAGAACAGCTGTTATGTGCTCTGTGTATCACACACACACACGCACACACACACACACACACACACACACAGCCGACCGCCCCCATTAGGACACGTGTATTCATTCGCCCCGATTTCACATAGATTGACACCGACATTCATTCCTCTTGCGAGAACAGCTGAAATGTGCTCTGTGTATCACACACACACACACACACACACACACACACACACGTACACACACAAATACAAAGCCGATCGCGCCCAATAGGACACATGTATTCATTCGCCCCGATTTTACATAGATGTACACCTACATTCATTCCTCTTGCGAGAACAGCTGAAATATGCTCTGTGTATCACACACACACGCACACACACACACACACACACACACACACACACACACACACACACACACACACACGCACACACACACACAAAGCCGATTGCGCCCATTAGGACACATGTAGTAATTCGCCCCGATTTCACATAGATGTACACTGACATTTATTTCTCCTCTCTCTTAGACATACTCTTTTGCCCACATCACATACAAAAATACACAGGTAAATATCAATGCTCACGCACACGCACACACACACACACACACACACATACACACACGCACACACACACACACACAGCGTGTCTGTGTATCTTTCCCTCTGCATACACATATACACCCAGAGGCCAGCACTTGTGTGCTTTAACATCATCAGAGATGAATCGAGTCAGCAAACACAGCAAGAAAATGCTATGCAAACGAAGGCAAGATATAATGAGAGGTCAGGAAGCGGAGCGCGGATGAGACGGGTTCCCACCGTGAGCCTGACTGCAAAGGGTGTCCAGTGCGGTCGATACGCCCATCAAAAAGTAGAACCAAAAGTTGAACCACTACGGGGCGGGGGACAGGCATGGGACACTGCCTTAGGCTGACTAACTGCAACCATTTCTCATCACCCATCACAACACATATGACCAAGCCCATCGACACACATCACCCTGGATATAACCCCCCCCCCTCCCCCCGCGCGCTCTCTCTCTCTCTCTCGTTCTATCTCTCCCCCTCTCTCTCTGTCTCCCTCCCTCCCCACCCCCCAACCCCCCCCCCTCTCTCTCTCTCTCTCTCTCTCTCTCTCTCTCTCTCTCTCTCTCTCTCTCTCTCTCTCTCTCTCTCTCTCTGTCTCACTCTCTCTCTCTCCGTTTCTCTCTCTATCCCACCCTCTCTCTCTCTCTCTCTCCCTCTCCCTCTTTATCTCTCTCTCTCTGTCTCACTCTCTCTCTCCGTTTCTCTCTCTATCCCACCCTCTCTCTCTCTCTCTCTCTCTCTCTCTCTCTCTCTCTCTCTCTCTCAATTAACCCCCCCCCACACACACACACGCCATTTTCAATCATTTGACGCAATGGATGTAAGGTTAGAGTGCAATCCACTCACTGTGTTTCCCAGCGACGCAGCTGCCAGCTTCTCCGCGCCCAGGTGCCCCACCATCACCTGATCCGTCACCACCATCCCCTGCTGCGTCGCCATCTGCACCACCACAGGCGCCGCCAGCCACGCCAGGTGTTTCATCTCCGCCCCCCAACTCGTCATCCATCCCACCCCATCTCCGTCACCCCTCACACCCTCTGCTGCCCCATTCCCCTCCACATAGCCGCTCCACAGCCTACGATCCTCCCCCTCCCCCTCTACGTCAACGTCCACATCCACATGCAGCTCCCCCGTCAGCTCTGCTTCAACTTTCTCTGTAACCTCCGTTGCGCCCGTCCGCCCGTTCGCCTCGTCCTCCGCCGACGGTAACCCCCCGTAGCTCGGGTTCACCATAGCGTACGCACTCGACCGCAGCCTATAGGCACGAGAATTCCAGGGGGTGTCAGTATCCAGGTGTAAAGTAGTGGGAGGGATGCGTGATGGGTCGAAGGGGATGGTTGGTTGGAAAGCCATTTCACCGATTCGTTGTCGGCGAATGCGGAGAACACTCAGCGATGGGATTTAACGAGTGGCTGCGAAGTTTATGTCCTCTTGTCTGCTATTGGGGTGCAGTGACGAGACGGACGTAAAAAATTTGTGCTTGTGATGGCAATTCTGAGGGGACGGGGAGGGAAAGGAGGTGGAGTTGTCGCACTGTTTGTTCGGATGGATCGGCGGTGTTGCGAGGTTGAGAGGGTGGCTAGGTAGTAGGTAACGCCGATATGTGCGGGTGAAGCTCGCGATCAGGGGTTATGTCAGTGTGGGTAGTTGCTTCTCGTGATGGGTAAAGAGCTGGCAGGAATATCTATGTAGGCGGGGTCGAGAGGGGAGGTGGTGAGTGAGGAGCGGCGGCGGGTGGTCTGACGGAGGGAGCGCTGTGGTGCTGCGCGGATGAGAATTGGGCGACAGTGGCCGCACAATGAATTATATACTGTCGATAAAGTACAGTTTATTTTTTAGACCGCCTGCTGCATCTATCACCGGCGCTCGTCACCGCCTGCTTGACAAGAGTACCCGTACAGACATATGCGAGGGGGTACATATTTTGCGCGAGGGGGTAGATACATTTCTTATAGGGATAACATTTGTTTACAAGAAAAAACAGCGGAAACCACCACCGCCAATCAAAAGGGAATTGGAGGGGAAATAACCACAGGCCTAAGCTCGAGGAACAGGGAGGCATGCCACAGTATCGGCACTGCCCTCCTGCAAGGCATCGCGAAGATAGGAACCCAAAGTACCATGAAGAGCAGCAGAAACACGTTGCGGAAATTCTCGCCGCACATCCCCCATAATCCGTCGGTAGGGATGGAACATGATAAGTAGATTGACGAGCACAATGTTGAATGAGGACGTAAATATTCAGAACGCAATGTTCAGAACGAGAGTCAGCGGCACCCATGCTAAGGTAATTTTATATCATAGTCGCGTTGTAATGCTATACAAGATTAATTCACGTAGTAAATTGCAAGAAAAGCATTAATGAAGGCACCAATCACGATGAAGAAGGGGAAAAGAGGGGGGGGAACCCACAAGCCTAAGCCCGCGGGGCAGTAAGTCACATGCCAGTATAAGGCAAAAAAATTGATGCATAAACACTACCCTCCTGTCGTAAGGCATATCTAAAATGAGAGCCCAATGTGCCATGAAGAACCACCGAGAGATGCCACTGCATATATAAACTTAAACCAATCAAAAATTGTGCCGCTTTTTCGGTACTTAAGAACGCCGTGTGTTTGCCAATCCCATGAATTCCACATACGATTAGCTGGAATTCCCAAGAAATTCATGGAAACCTGGAATTGTAAACTATGATTCCATGGAATGGGAATTTCATCTTTCATACTAATGCACGTAGAGGGTGGCGTGGTGCGTTGCTGTGCAACATAGCAACGCCGGCGCATTCCGGGACATGAGGACTTGGCGCCAATGCACCGGATGCGCCGGCCCACTCAGCAATGACAAATATTGTGGTGCAATACTTGTCGCTAATCCTATTCTCCTACCATCAATCGTATCATCCTAGCGACCAACAACCGAGTAACCCATGGGCGAAGTCATTTGCGCCGTAGCGTCGCTTATACAATTGATGGCGCCCGCCGGCGGCGCAGCGGCGGCGGCCCCGGAGGGGGGTGCGCTCGCAGGCCCGTCGGCATCCCCTCACCTCCCCGTGGTGGGCGCTGGAAACCCCGTAGCCGTGCCAGGCCTAGCACGGTAGGGGGCTAAGAGGGCCGACAGCTCGATCCGTGGGATCAGCAGCTGTCGGGAAAGCCATGTACAAAGGGCTTTTGAAAAAATAATTTCTGTGCACTACCGGCGCCAAGATCTCCCGCTCGGCCCGTCCGATATGTTTTTTCGCTTACAGATACTCCTAGATACAGGCTTACTTTTAGGAGTTGGGCATGTACTACGGCAGCGTTTGATGGCGAGGAGGGTACGGCCGGATCAGCGGTGGGAGGCGGGTGTTGGAGCTGGTGGTGGCCAGCCGGGAAGCAGCGCCAGGAAAGGGCGCTCGCTAGCTGTCGACCAGCCCTGTGCCGGTCGAACCTTACCGAGGGGTGAGGCGCGACATGACACATGACGGTGGCGAGTCGCAGACGGAGGAACGGCTACAGGAGGCGGCGGCGATCCTCAGGATCAGCCGCCGCCGGAAAGCCATGTACGGAGGGCTTTTTTGGATACTAAAAATAATGTCCGTACCGGGCGTCGAGCTAGTTGGGGAGCAGCACCATGGTAGGGCGCTCACTAGCGCGTCGCTACGTCGTCCAGCGTCATCTCCCGGGGGGAGGAGTCAGCTGGGACGACAAGGAGGACAGTCGCGATGGGAGGAGCGACACGATATGGCGGCGACGACCCTTTGGGTCGGCGCCGCCGGAAAACCCGGCACGGAGGGTTTTGTTTAATTCCGGGCGCCCGCGGCCCGCCGGATCCGGCTACGCTGACCTGCCCCCCCCCCCCCTCGTCGACACCCACTACCCCGACAGACCTTCATACCCCTAGGGGTCCTTGAGCGTGGGCCCGGGTGAGCGCGGAGGCCCCCGCTCAAGAAAAGGCTGCTCGGTGGACGCGCGATCAGAGGGGGGAGGGTACGGCCACATGCCGGAAAACCGACAAGTACCCGGGTACCAGACAGAGAAAAACCGGGGAAATGAGCGGGGAAAATTCAGGCGCGGAGGTAGGAGCGCTAGTTTTTTCTATGTCTGTGGGTCTCGGTCCCCCCCACCTGTCCTCGAGGTGACGGGGGACCTCGACAAGGAGGACCGCCTCGTCGGTGGACGCGGCAAGACCTTGGGGCGGGGTTTACGGGATGGAGCGGCGGGATCGATGAGCGACCGCGCGAGGAGGGGTTTTTTGCCAGCCTTTCCCCTCCTACCTTCGGCAAGACCGAAGTCACGCGGGAGCTAGATTAGGCTGGCCCGTCGTCCCTCCCGAACGCCGACCGGCCTAGGCCGGTCGACACCCCGGTTCGGTGGGAGCGGGCCGTGCATCGTGAAGGTCGAGCAGCAGTTTAGTTTTGCGTTTCTCGACAAGTGGATTTATTTTTAGATATGTTTTTTCTTGATTACAAAATTATTACGCTGTTACTGCTTAGGTGGGGGGACTGTGGCAATTACTGAGGTTGCTTACATATATATAACTCCCGAGGAACGTCGAGACACACATTGCAGATAGGTGTGCCGATAAGAAATGTACCTGGTCGGAGAGACCCGGGCCCAACTTGCTAATAAGTCATGTATGGCGAAGTAGAGTGGCCCGTGAGACAGCACTCGGTCTAGTTTGCCGGGACATGGTGTAAACAATTTCAATTTCAATATACAATTGATGCAGTTGATAACGGCCCCACAAGTGCCGTTGCGGTAAGAGATAAACCACGGATACATCGTCCATAGTAGTACCTTCATCAACCGCTGATGGTGCAATCGATGTCCTATATTGTTACATCGCCAACAACATTATGACAATAATATTGCTAATATCAATGCTATTAACTATCAAAACAATTTGATGATTATATCAATATCATCAAAGCCCGATATCTTGATAACTTGATATATCGTCCCAAACATCAATATATCGCAATCGGGCCCATTGTCGATGTTGATTGTGTTGATGTTTTGGGATGTTGACATCGATATATCGCCATCATATCAACTTACTCTCAAATCAATATAACATCCCAAAACTACATCCCAGACTAGTACATTGCGCAGTACATTTAGAACCGCTTCATATCGGCAACTCGCCGGCAGCGGCACGTTCATGTGAGCGCATGTCATTACACCTACCCGGCTTGAGACACCCGCTACAAGCACTACACCTTCGATCCAGATGGCACCTTACTCGACGCAAGCTAGGACGACGTCAAGACCTCGGCTACCTTGAAGGGGGTTTTAGCACTAGCATCCCGTTGCCTAGTGCTTATGTACAAGGTAGCTATATGTATTTTTAGTACTTCGTGTTGTGCTATTAGCGGTAGTCTATTCCCTATCTATTAGTGGCGGTCGGCCGGCCGTACCGGTGCCTTCGCCGGCCACCATTTCTCTCTTCTGACTTCTC